>KV426584.1:3220-24009 GCA_001632375.1 Exidia glandulosa HHB12029 | reverse complement strand
TTCGCTGGTTCGTGTACTACGTCCTACGCGCGGTAACCGGTAGGAGTATGTGCAGACCGCGTTAGTGGAGGTGGTATATCTATAGAGAGCCTCATCCATTCCTTTCGCGACTTAATCCGGTGGCTAACGACCACGGAAGATCAAGATTGGGAGTGGAGGGAGTGTCCGCTGTCACCTGGTGTGACAGGGAGCGGTCGTTCCTTGTAGGGACCTCCCCGCCTCTGTAAACTTATCCTATCCTATCCTATCCTATCCTTTGCAAAAGGACGTGCAGATACTCTACCCCGGCCCGCGCTCGCATTTACAACACGAGCAACTGAATGGTAGGGTCTTCGGCTCAGGCTCGGCGGGCCGTGGTAGCGACTGCAGACGTTTCTGCGTCTGCAATTACTCTGGCTCAAGCACCACGACGCCGAGCGCTGCAAATAATCATGTATACGCCCATCTGAGAGGCCTTGAGTCAGTCATGGGAGACCATATCAAAAGTCATATTTTTGTTACGGTGTCATCGTTTTCTTACGGTGATCGTTTGTTTCTACGGTGAAGCCGCTTCTTTCCGGCGGATGAATAAATGTACAAATAATGAACCATACATTGTCCTCTGCTCGGAATCGACGGCGTGCAAGTCGCACGGACATTCGCACGACCTCGACAGCGATTGAGGGCGCACGTAGTCTAGGTTGGATACGAGTAATTTGAGGGAAGACCCATACGCGTGTCTAAGAGGGACGAGTTCGAGCCCAGAATTCGCGATGCAGCGCGATGCGGCCAAGTTGGGGGTGCCTCTGAGTGTCACTCTGTCCGAGTCTGTCGTTAAGGCCGTTGGAGTCGGTGTCTAACGCGCGGGACACCGTTGGCCATCTTTAAGCGGCGGTAAGCATGTCCAACCGCGCAGGGTATGTAGCTGCGCTGGTGTTGGAGGGTAGAGTCAACAGGTTCAGTTTTGAATTCCAAGTCCGTCAACGCTCAATTCAACCTTTCCGAGAGGGGTACCTAATCTTATTGCGATATTGAACAGGACCATGACATGCAGGGGTACGGGCGCGGAATGAGGAGATACATGCTATCAGATATCGGGGCCAAGGGGGATTGCGGGTGGGAGGAGATGATGCGTTAGTCATTCTGACGACGTAAAGGAAGGGAGGCGGAAAAGAAACCATGGATGGAGAGCAAGCCGGGCATGGGCAGAGACAATGGGGACGGCAGAGGCGAAGACCGAGGTGTACGGCGAGAGACGGGAAGAAAGCCAAGCCCGGCACGAGTCTATAGGGCACCTTAGCGGCCGAAGCTGAAGCCGCCCTGAGGCGCGGATACGTCCTGGTGGAACTGTATAATAACGTCAGCACACAGATCTTGAACGCGGTAGTGTATGAACGCACAGCAAATGCGCCGGAGGAGTCCACGCGGGGTGCAACGGCAGCATCCTGCTCCTCGTCGTCCGGGAAGTACTTGTCCATGATGTGGAACGCCTTCTTGTAGATCTCGAGGTTCTCGTGTTGCTGGAGGTTGTAGATAGTGGCCATGCCACCTGCCTCCTCGACGTAGAGCGCGTACTGGTTCGTTGCGCCAGGTCCCGCCGCAGCTTTGTCCATCTCCCCGACCTTCAGGATGTTGTCAAGACCATCGAGCGCCACCTGGATGATCTTGTTGTCCATCGTGGTGAGCAGATCGCACAAAGGCTTGATGCATCCCTGGCTAACGAGGTAGCGGATTTGCGACGGCTCCTGCAGACCACCAGATGTCGCGTTCGAGATCGCCCAGCACGCCTCCTTCTTGGTCTTGAAATCGGCGTTGCGGAGGATGTTGATGAGCGGCGGGATGATGTTGGCGTCGATGACACTCTGAATCTGGTGTGGCGAGCCAGCGGTGACGTTGGAAATAGTCCAGCAGGCCTCCTTGCGGATACCCTCCTTCTGCGACGACAAAAGCGCCAAAAGGGCCGGGAGAGCACCGGAAGCAATGACGACCTGGGTCTGAAGATCGTCGCCGGTCACAATGTTACCGACGGAGCGCAGCGCTGGCGTTTGCACCGAGGTCGAAGGGTGCATAAGAAGCTCTACAAGACGCCTGCAGACACCGGACTCGATGACGGCTTGGATCTTGTCGTTGGAGCCGTCCGAGAGATACGAGATAGCCCAGCAGGCATCGATGAGCACCTCGTCATCGAGCGAGTAGATGAGCTTGGTGAGGGCTCCGAGAGCGGGCGAGATCTGGTCAAATGAGTCATCGGAGAATCCTCCATCGACAAATTAAAAACCCACCAGATCCCAGTCAGGCTGAGGCTGCTTACCGCGACAGAAGTTGCTCAGGGTCCAGGTGGCGTTGCGGAGCATGCTGAGCTTGTGGTGTTCGCTGAGGAGGGCGAGCAGCGGCTTCAAAGCGCCCTGTTGAAGGACGTAGTCGCGACATTGGGGGGAATCTCCAGCGATGTTGCCAAGAGCCCAAACGGCCTGTTCGCGGACATCAAGCACGGGCGAGGACAAGAGGTTGATGAACTCGGGGACGGCGCCAGCGTTGATGACGACCTGGGTGTGCTCGGCGGTACCGGACGCGATGTTGGTCAATGCCCAGGCGGCCTCGAACTGTTACAATGGCGGTGAGCCCAACATTCCCGAGCTGCGAGATGGCCACAAACCTGGAGCATGCCGTGGCCGCCACGAAGGAATTCGACGAATCTGGCGACGACGCCGCACTGGATGACGCGCTCGATGGGCGGGTTCTTCTCCTTGGACAGGAGCTTGCGGAATTTTGTGGTGGCGTCAAGCTGGCGGTCTGGGTCGTCCGAAAAGACACCGGCGACCATTTCCTGGGCAAGCTGGACGCGCGATAAGCTCGTGTAAATGTCAGAATCGGCGCGAAAGGGTGCTCACTGGCGGGTCCCAGCTGCTGCCGCCGGTGTCGTCGTCCGAGTCCGCGCCGGCGTCGGTCAGGTTGCGCCTCTTGGAGATGTTTTCCTCGCGCTTTTGGCGTCTGATTTCGACTTGCTGCTCCTCGCGGCGACGACGGAGCTCGTCCTGCTTGAAGCCGCCTTTGTTCTTGTACGCTATCGCACGGACATCAGCTGCGGGCTGGCGAGACGCGTGCCGGACGACGAGCACGCACCATTGCGGCGGTGGTCCATGTTGCGGGCGTCCATGACAGGCTCGGTCAAGCGAGAGGTAAAAGGTCAAGGTGTAGGCCGGGGTCGAACGGGTGGCGACGCGTTCGAGAGAAAAAGAACCTGAACAAGGGTGATTCCTCCGAACTCCGATCTAAAAGCCTCCGCAGCGCGTTGTTCTCCTTAACTTCCCCACGCCACGAAGATGTGCATTATAACGACGGCCAGCCATCGTGTGTCTATATCTCGGGTACTAGATACCGATACACGCAGTCATGATATGCTACACTTGGGGCTAGAGGTCTACAGCGGCTCGTCTTCGCTCTTGAGATAGAGCTGGTACCAATTCTTCTCCTCGTACACCTTTCGCGCCTCGTCAATGGCATACTTGCGCCTCTCAAGCTTTTCCAGCATGCTCTCCGCGTCGTGAAGACTCTTCTTGAGATTGTCGACCTCAGCGTCAACAATACGCTCCTTCTCGAAGAATCCCATCGACACGGCACGGACCGCAGCCTCGCGCAGCTTCAGGTCGACGTTGACGCGGAGGTCGCGGAAGTCCTGGATAAGCTGCGTAACAGTGGCGAGGGAGTGCATCACGGTGTCGTAGCGAGGCTTGAAGACGCCGTCGTCCGTGGCCGTGCGGTAATTCTCCATGCAATAATCCCAAGTCACCCACGGCTTCGTCTCAGGCGTCGGCTCGACCTTCTGTGGGGTGGGCTGAACGCTATAGATCGTGCGACCGGGCACGTTCTTGAACGCGTTGGGGATAGGGGCGCGGCGCGGAGTATAGGGGGAAGAGGCCTCGCGGGCGCTCCGGATGCTCGATTGCGGCGTGCGAGGCGGGGTAGGCGGCTTTGGCTTGCTGAATGGCGCTATATCATGAGGTGGTGGGTAGATTTAGATATACTCTGTTGATATCGCACCTTTTTGTGTGAGGCGCGAGGCGAGGGGGGGTTTTGCGTTTTTGTGGTGTGGGCGGGGGGTGTGTAGCGTCTTGTGGTGTCGTGTGTGTGTGTGTTTTGTGTTGTGCATGTGTAGTGTATTTTATGGGGTGTGGGGTCTTGTGGGGGGGCGGAGAGAGACAAGGGAATGTGGGGATCAAACGTTTGGGAAGCGTCGTTGTGCGAGCACGCAAATTTATAGCCTGCGTGGTGGTCCGACCTTCAGGCCACGCTCCTTCTTGGGCGGTGCTTCCCATGCCCCCGATTCCCGCCACATTCATTCAATTTCATTGTACGTACTCGGCCCCGGGCACGTGGCCCGGCATGCCGATATTCCTTATCATGCATGGCGTACGACCATGCCGATGTAAGTAGCAGGCTCGTACGCGAACCTCTAGCTCCATTCGTCTTTGCTTCATTCGTATCACAACCCAGAGTTTACGTGTACAAAGTAGGTTCAGCCATTGCCCTCTATGAAGGACACCTCTACGCCGGCGCCTTACACCTGTCCGCAGACAGGCCTACGAAAGGTCAGCGCCTGTGTCGAGTGTGCGCTAGGAAACTCACCTTGGTCAAGAGACGGATTGCCCCACTTGGGTAGACAAAGATGTGAGCGCCACGCCAATCGTTGGAACACCGCAGACCACGCACCCACACCGGGAAATCGTGCGCTGTAAGAAGCATCCGTAAGCAGACATATCACTATCCCAATGCCTTTTACGCACCGGTTCCCGCGGCGCCGAATACGGCGAAAGACTATGTAGGATCATATGAGGAGCCAGGCAAAGAGAGTGTATACGTAGAGGACGTACCAGGAGGAAGATGGCAACTTGGCGAGAGGTGAGATATAACGACATCTTATCCATACAGACGATGCGTACCTTGCGTTCCACCGTCCTAAGCCTCGAGAGTCAGAAATGATTCGGGAGTAGACGAAGCTACGTACAAGAGCACCGGACAGGATGTAGCTTCGCAACCGCATGTCAATGGAACACTTCTCAGCGTCACGAAGTTGAGCACGACTTACTTGTACTGTAACAAGGATACCGTCAGCATGCACGAGAGGAAACACCCCGAAACGACTGGACGTACCTTGGTGAACCAGCGCGGGTGCTTGTTACGCAACCAACTGCGTAGTGTGGTGAGAACAGCACGATGAAGGGACCACGCTCCTACTGACTATTGCGACCAGAAGCCAATGATTACGGTGAAGGTGATGGAAGTGTTTATGCCGACTAATTTTAACGTCAACGACAACGCAGAGAGAGGACGGTGCCGACAGCCACGAACCTGTCAACCACGCCGAATACTGTGTAATGATCTTAAGGGTGAAAGTTACCATGTCATCATCGAGCATACTAAGCAAGGACTCGGACGTACAGGTGTGATGACCCAGTTGAATCGTGCCTTCGGCCAGCGACGATGCGCGAGCCAGAACGGGATGGGAAGGACAAGGCCGATAGCGAGAGCGATCGGCACCATCACGTATGTGCCTCCCTTACCGAACATCTGAGGGCCGAGCGCACCCCAGCTGATAGCACTGTCGGATGCATTAGATACACAGCTGGAGGTCCCTCGGAGTCCTCACTTGGAGTTGAAGCTCTGCGCGTTCTGACCGCTGCAAAAGACGTAAGACACGGACTTACAAGTTGGGATCTCGGTTAGGGCATACCTCCACAGACGCGTTCCGGCGATACTCAAAAGCGCAGGCCGGTTATCTGCGGACGTCGATTAGCCAAGAGCCGCACGAGCGGCCGTGTTTTGTCCGCACTATCAACAATATCTGGGGAATATTCAGCACTTAACAGACGCCGTAGGACCGTGCTGTCACTTACTAACGATCATAACGTAGTTGAGCACAGAACCGACGATGGCGCCGGAAATTTGCGCGAAGAACGTCACCTTCGGGAACTTCAGTATGAGCGCTCAAGAAGCATGAGGAGTTCGCACTCTCGGTGGGAGCTTGCAGTACTGTCCGAGTTTGAAGTCTGAGAGCAGGCCGAGCGCTTGGTTCATCGTATGCTGGCCATACAGCGTTCCGAACCTACAGGGAGTTAGTTATAGGGACATTGCTCTGGCGAGCGCTCACATGTTCGCTACAGGTCTGCCTGGAAGAATGAAGGCGACGAGCATTTGGAAGAATCCCGTGCCAAACCAGCTTAGGTAGAAGCCCTGCGAAGGAGCGTCAATAAGGACCTATCAATAGATCATGAATCATCACAGTTATGGAGGCCAGATACCCGTATACCACGGTGAGCGAGAACGTCAAGATGAGGAGTACTGGCCGACGTGTTAGTCACCAACCATGTGGACAGAGCTTAGCGACATCTAACCTGTGAAGGTCCACCACGGCAAGCCTAGCGAAAAGAAGTCAGCCTCGGGCTCGAAAGCTGGAGAATTGAGCGAAGGCAATACCAGAGCCTGACGTGTAGTTCGTCGCCTTCCTCACTGTCAGTACTGGAAGCCAGTTCCGATCTCGACCACACACACCTGGGCCACTCCGTACGCAATCACAAACACAATGACGAACCACCAGTGAGGTACGGGCTTGTAGACTTTCATCTTTTCGTAGTGCTCGTCTTGGACATCGTTGCCCTTACGGAAGGCCATGCCAGTAAAAGCGCCCTTCACCTCCGGCCAGTGCCAGAGTAATACGTGAACAAGCTGGAACGGAGCGTGAGGGATGAAAAGTGTCAACTGGAAGCGGTCTCACACATGCTCCGAGCGCCAGATTCGACACAAGTAGGAACCAAGCCTATAGAGATGACCCGTGTCAGTTCCAACCCGACACGCAGTCCTGCTGAGCAAACGTTTGATGCAGAGAAGAACGCCGGCCCGGCAGTTGCGAACTTGTTCGCATCGCTGGGGATGACTGCTTTAGCCACACTGGTATAGGAGGGGTACGAAGAAAGTACGCACAATACGTTGTCGGTCAAAATCTGCGTTTGATCGTAGACTGTGCCGTTTTCGTAGAAAAGCGCTTGACTCATGAAAGGGAAGTTCTTGGCCTTCCACACGTTGCCTGCCGGGAAACTAAGGAGAGACCCTGGAGAGCACAGCTGCACACTCACAGTAGTACAGTAGGGCCATGAAAAAATACGTAAAGAGGAAGCCAATCCATTGGTTGACCTGGGTCTTGAGCGGCGTCCACAGACATCTGTACGACGTCTCAGCGCCATGAGTTGGTCATGTCTCTGGGCAACGCACCCGGAGCCAATGTAGTTCCAGCTGATGCGCAGTCAGTACCAGGAGGACGCGTACGAGATCGGTTCCCGAACTCACTCGAGACAAGCTGCCAGCGCGCCCATTCCCTCATTGTTGCTCGCCCCTGAGCAAAATTAGCGCTGTTCGAAGCGCCGTAACTATGCCAGTGTCCAGTACCTCCGAAGACGTTGCGAAGCACATCACTGCGCCCATTGTCGATGAGGCAGAATATAGACAGGCCACTGCGTCACGGCCATTCAGACATATGTCCGTACAATCGGATAAGGACACCCACGTGAGGACGGGGAAGATGTACTGCGGTACGATCTCCCAGACAGCAATGGCACTTTAAGCTCATATGAGTATGGATATGGATAACGGTTGTCACAGTAGCGGCGTACCCGAAGGCTACCCAGAACATCCGGACGCGCTTGCTCGCGAGCGTCCTCTCGTAATGCAAAGCCTGGAACACCGTTGCAGTTGTGACGATATTGGGCCACCAACACGCCTGTTAGATAGAAAGTTAGCCATGCATAGAAACGACGGGATATACACGTGCCGTGGGGTAGACGAGGAAGTCCCTGAGGATGCCGGCGAACCCTGCGAAAGTAGCGTTCAAGTTCAGCCGCGCACGTGGACGAAGGTGTGGTCCCTTACCGTATCCGAGCAACTGTGACGAGCAGAGCATGAAGATTGCGACGGCAGGGTTGAGGGTCTTCCCATAGAACAGCGTGTCCACGGCGACAATTTCGGATGCGGTCGCGGAGACGGCGGCCGTTGAACACCTTGGGCAGGCAATCAGGAGATAGTAGAGAGATCTGATTGTAAGGCGGGACTCACATGATGATAGCAGCGGTGTGTTCCTTGACTGCAAGACGTCAGCGCTTAGATCAGTGCAAGAAGAGAACCCCAGGCGTTGCGCACTGTTGAATGGACCCGGGTTGAGATAGCGCCACCAGCCGTGCCTCGGAATGACCGCAGCCATAAAGTTTCCAATGAAGTACGAGATGAGGAGGAGGAAGAGGTGCGAAACGCTGACGGTCTGCGGCTTGAAACTATGTGGGTCGGAATACATCAGCTCGGGAACCCGGAAGAACAGCAGTGTATGCAACGCACTAGTAGATCTGTGCGAGCACGGCACTACAGATGCATACGTCTCAGTCTCTTCGATGAGCGGAGGAGGATGAGATGACAAACCCGAAGGAGCCAAGACCGAATCCGAGGAAGAGCATGCGGAAAGTGAACGCCGGCTCGGATGGGTCGTCCTGCGTCGAAAGCACCTTCACGGCGATATCGTGCGCATAGTCCTGGACCAAGTACTCATCCCTCCTGCACATCATTGTCAGCCTCTGACTACTGAGGAAAGATCTGTAGCGGCTACGCACTCTTCCTGGAGCTCGCGCTCGTGCACGTCCTCCGAGCCAAGACTCTTCTCCACATTGACGTCGTTAAAGCTATCCTTCTTCTCGTCGTCGACAGGAGAAGGTGAGATCTCCGGCAACACGGCGCTATCGCTGCGCCTGGAGTTGACCTTCGTGAGCATGCCTGAGGTCTGGCACTTCAAAGAGCAACTGAAGGGAAGAGGGAGGCCCTATACATACTATATGCGCTGCCCCGGGCCGCCGCTGTTTGCATGCGGAAAGAAAACCCGTCTGGTTGTATGCCAATAAGCCGGAGAGACGCCACTCCGCGCCCGCACGTCTGTCTTTCACCACATGCGACTTGTTGGGGCTTCCAGGCTTGCCTTAGTTCCGGGTTCCGTTGGTTTGGTTCTCTTGTTTTCCGACCGGGTGCATTGGGTTCTTGCGTGTTGTGGGGTTCTCTTCTAGTGTTTTTTCGCTCTGTTTTCGGTTTTTACGATGCGGCGAGGCTTGCTGAGAAGGTAGGGTCCGAGGCGACGAACGAGACGTCAGGAGAAACGCGCGCCACCGTGCACGCGCAGGGTCGAAGATAGGATGCAGTATGTTGTTCGAGAATTCGCTCGGACCGAGAGGCATGGAATCCGGGAGCACTGTATTCCCAGTCACACACCCATATCAGGGAGGGAAGCACCGCCGCGGCAAGTGACGTTTGCCAAGGCACGACGGAAACCAGCGGCGAGGCCCTGTCAATCGCCAATCGCTTTGCGGGACAATGGGGAGAGCTCCGTTTGGCCAGGAGACGTGCGGCGTGACGCGCGAAGACTCATTGACATTCCTGACAACGGTAAGAGTAATGTGTGAGTACAAATGAAACGTCGTGTTGCTCGGAAACGCAACATATGTACATATCGCGATTAATGTTCGGTGTCCACGCTTAGTCGTCTCGTCCCGAACCACGATACGAAGGCCGCTCGACACCTCCTCTGTTTCCGGGGACGTTTCGGTTGGCGCAGTGATTGGCGTAATGTCCCTTCTCCCCACACTGTGTTGGGACTACGCGTTAGAGTCGTTGTGTGCGCAAGGCTACAAAACGACATACCTTAAAGCAGAGTACATCGTCGAGGTTTCTTCTTTGACCCGCACCCCCGAAGAAGGAGGGCAAAGGGGGACCGCCTGGACCGCCGTGTCCCCTGTCGTAGTCGGCGTATCGGCCATAGCCAGGCGGCGCGGGACCAAGGTCGCGGGGTTCTGTAGGCGGAGGCGGGAGATACGCGGTTGCTGGAGGCAAGTCTGGTTTGGGACTGAGCGCCAGAGGTTGGTTAGGTCAAAAAAGAGAAGCTGCAAGGGATAGATACGCACTGTCCACGAGGGCAGTCAGGTCCAGCGGGGCAAAACCCAGTGAGATATAGCTGGCACGCGACGCGTCGAACGTGTTTTCGTGGACAATTAGGACCTATATAAGCGTCAGCTCAGTGAGCCAGGTGCATGAAAACGCGTACCAAGCTTGCAGAAACCGCGGTTATAGTCTGGGCATTCGATCTTCTTCTCTTTGGGATGTGCGTACAGGCACTCGTCGCCAGCCGAGCAATATCCGTATTTCGCGTACCACCAGCATTCGGGCATGCGGCGCAGGTTGTACTCATGCAAGAACTCGCACGCGTCACCCTTCTTGCACAGACCCCTCAGCCAATGCTTGCAGACCGTCGCGAGCCGTTCGCGCTCACGCGGGTGTGTCGGCTGCGGTTTCGGCGGCTGGAAGTTGAGCGGCGAGGGTTCCGTATGGCGCAGAGGACATTGCAGCGGGCCCAAGGGGCAGCCGTTGGGCGTGAGGGCGAGACGGCATATCTGGTCGTCCTTGTCGAGACGGAGACCGATCTTGTTCTTTATGTAGTTTTCTGCGGGGAAGTTGAGCTGGTGGTATTGCGGCTTGACGATGTCGCGCAGCGCGGACGGCTGCGCGAGGATGACGGCGGTCGACGCCATGGACGCGGTGGACATGGTCACGGTCCAAGATGCGGAGCTTCCCGTCAGACTCTGGTCGTCTAAATTCTCGTCGGCTGAGTCATCGACACGCTTCGAGACGCGTCCTGAACGTGCCCGTCACCGTCAACGGCATACACGAGGCCGTGAATGTGACTAGCAACGGCCATCGCTAAGTATAAATTTCTCTACGCCGCGCAGGAAGCGACCGTTCGTGCTTGGTTTCGTCCGTGATGGTCCGCGTCGCGTTCCTGGGTCCCCTGGGCACTTTCAGCCACCAGGCTCGTCGCCGTGCGCGCTCAGATGCGCAATCTCACTCTGGTATAGGCTACTCTACAGCTGTTCGGCGAGGACATCACACTGGCTCCCCAGTTCACCATTCTCGGTCCGTGACATCTCCAAGAAGCCTGTGACTTCATGCAAACGCGCCATCGCAGCGACATACGGGGCCCTCTCCGATGAGATACCGTTTGCTCTCCTGCCAGCTGAAAACTCGACACATGGCTATGTTGTCGACACCTACGACATCCTGCGTCTGCCAGATGTCGGCTCGCGCTTTCACATCACGGGAGAGACGACCCTACGCATCGAGCATTGTCTAGTTGCCCCCGACGGTACGCGGTTGGAGGACGTGAAGGTCGTCTTGAGTCATGAACAGGTGAGGCAAAGCTGCGTTTGCCTGCTTCTGTGCTAAAGTGGTCACATCGCAGGCATTGGGACAATGCGCACAGTTCCTCAGAGAGCACCTGCCGAACGTATCACGACTCAAATGCGCCTCAACGGCGGAGGCTGCACGTTTGGTCCTCCAAGATGAAGCAGGCGCGGGTCGCGCTGCCATCTCCTGCGCAGTGGTCCTCACGCAGTACTCCGGGCTGCAGATGCTGCGACAGGGCATTCAAGACCAAGGAGGTGAGCTCGCCATTCTGGAAAGCAGCTAGAGCTGAGGTCGAGCAGAGAACTTCACACGGTTTCTGCTGCTGTCAACGCAACAGTCGGAAGAGCAGATGCCAACGCGTGCTCTCCTGCGCATCCAGCTTCCTAGTAAAGCATGCGACATCGTCCCGCTGCTCGTGAAGCTTGGGCTTTCAACGCTGAAAATAGACCGCCGGCCAGCGCTTTCGCCACAGCCGTTCCATGACGTTTATCTCGTAGAGGTGCAACTCCGGGACGGCGACGATGTCGATGCTGCGTTGAAACGCGTGCGCGAAGCGGGAGGAGAGGCTGTATTGCTCGGCTCTTGGTCATCCTCCGGTTGAACTTGACAGGCTCAGAGTGCAGCGGTTCTGGTGCTGTATATCGAGCGCGATGTGGCGCTTCTGAGCGTACGTTTTACACGAGTCTCGCGTATACTATAGATTTGCGAGAAGTACTGTTGGAATATATATTAGGGCCTGGTATATGAACGTATAGGATGAATAACGCACCGAAAGCAAGAGTCCGAGACTGTCAATCTTCTGGGCCGGTGCTGCCAGGTATGAGCTGCACGACGCGACGCGGTGAGCACGCGGTCCGACGCCCGATACGAGTCATACGCACGATGCAAATGTTGTTCCCGTTCAGCAGCGTCTGGCGCAGCTTTGTCTTTTTGCGCGTGCCGTCTGGTAATGTCTCGCTGTAATGGAATGCAATGAGCCAGCGCGTCCGATCGCGGCGAACATCCAGCGTACAATTCCGTCACATCCTCAAGCACCATGTCTATAGCCAGCAAATGCGTGAGCGACGTACAACGGGCACAGGGTATGCTACGTACTGACGAAATCGTCGAATCCGAGCAGCGTGCCGGTGAACTCTCGTTCAGTCTTCATGACGACCCATATCCGCGAGCCTATGCACCGGTCGATGAGTTCTATAGGCATATGTTAGCGGCCACATAAAGGAGACGGCTCAATGGCGCACCTAGCGGGAGAATTGTTGACGCCATGCGCTCGGTGGCTGGTGTCGGGAAACCGTGCCAGACGGAGTTGAACGCGAACTCGGTTCCTTGTCCCGACCCTTCACCATCTGCAAGCCTCAGCGTTCAACACCACATCTTGGCGGTATCCTTGCGACGCGCCTCGCTTACAGGCCACCGGGACGCCATCAGTCATCATCCCACGAGCAAGCTAGCCACCAACGCAGCGCCGATGGGCATTCTTGGAGGATGCCCCTGTGCCTTGATATTCCGCGACACTTGCCTCTAGACGTCCTCTGACTTGCACTGCTCTAAACAAGGCTTTCAGAAGTACCCAACTGGGCAGGGTGAGTAGCGATGACGCTTGAGCTGAAGCACATATCTTCGATTTCGGCTGGTATGATCTGAGGCTTTAACAAAGCTCTGCTCTGCACGCGTCTTTCCACCTCTCGTGAAACCTTCTACCGCGCGGTTGCCCATGCGGAGCGAAGAGCGACAGCACTTTCGACGGGTAACCTCCGAGTACTTGCGCGTCTTCACTGGGGCTCGTCTATGAGGCAAGCCTACTCTTTTCACTCACATACGCATCGATACTCCCCGTTTTAGGTACTATCAATTTGGCCCGCGCGCACACCACCGTGACAAGATTCGTATTCCGGTGGGGATACAAACGTTTGTTGATTGGACACGTTTCCACAGTTCGCGCTGGGCTTACTGTCGATCCGAGTTTATCCGTATGCGAACGCTCCTGAGGCGGGGAAGGCGTCGATGTTTCTTAGGTTTGTTTACTACTCGGCGTTTTCACTAACGAATCTACTCTCTTTCGGCCTTCGGGCGAGTTTCATTAGCGTTACCGGCGTATCGACTGGCCCATTCATAATCAGGCCAACACATTTTCCCAACGGGCCAAACCTTCTACTTCGCCGTTTCTTGCTTCAGCGTTGGGATCAAGACGGCTCTTTGCCCTCTATTTTGCTGCAGGCATGTTTACCAAACCAATGTACTTCAATATTTACGCTTTTCTTCCGTATAATTCAAGATGCACTTGCTGTATAGACGTTTCTGTCACGTTGGTGTTTAATACGCCTCCGCCTGCCTCCGCCTGTGTGTAATCGTAATTATGCTCACCTGCCAGAACAGCCTGAGGTAGTCTTCCAGTGACACAGATACATGAGATCACATCCAAGTACTTCTACTGAGTTTGACCCCATTGTGCACAAGGTGTTTCTGTCGCAAATGACTGCGTAGAACAGACCGTGCAAACTCCGCATCCCGCGGACTTCTCCCGGACCTCCCCAGCCAAATTCAAGCAGGCTCATGTCGACCGCCAAAAGCCAGCTTCGCGCACACCTACCTACTGTAGCTCAGGTGGCCGGTGACCTTCGAGCCATCGCAGATAGGCTACAAGACCTTGCCACAATACTGGATGCGGCTTCCAGTGATGTACAGGTATGCCGCGGCAGTGCACCGCATCGCAAGGCGCGTCTAATTGCGCACAGAGTGCACGCACCGCACTGGACATTGCGCGGCAACTACGTCTGGTCAATCAACAGCGAGTTGCTGTCCCGATGCTCGACAAAGCTCGAGGGATGGCGAAGTCCGATAAAAAGGTTGCGCGGGTCTATTAGCAGCAGGAAGAACAGCAGATTGACCTGATGGTACCGGCAGCTCAAGGAGGAACTCGACACGGAGTACACTGCTCAGAACCAAGAGCTCATTTTCCAGGTGAGTACAATTAACTCGCTTCGACTCTCGATGTGCTCTGACGCGCTTACAGAGACAGCTTCGCATGACCTGGTCCCAACTTCCCGCGAGTGTGCTACGCCGCGTCTGCGAGCTAGGTCCACGCGATCTTGTCCTCGTTGTCTCTCGGGTTTGCAGCACATGGAGGAAACAGGCGCTTACATGCAACTCGCTGTGGCGCGAACTTGTCGTTACCACCAAAGATCATAACCCTCAACATAAAGCCGCTGCGTACACAAAGCGCTCAGGCTCGCACGGTCTTCGAGTCGTCGACCTCGACATGTCCTTCGACTTCAATAATCCGCCTAAGCACCCGAAGCGTGTTTCTGCTCGGAATGAGCAGAAGTCGACATTGCAGTGCATTCTACATGCCATCGACAAGGAGACGAAGCAAGGGGTCGTCCACAATCTGGACTATTTTCGCTTCTTTACAAAGTTCCAGTGGCACGGGTTGGACATATGCTACGTCCTGCGCTTCCTCATCCGCCCGTATATTCAGCCAGTCAAGATTCGCATCGAGAGCGCCGACTATACTACGAATCTTGCAGACCTCGCCTTTCGTTTGTTCCCACTGCTTCCCGCGTTCAACCCCCGCCTGGTCGAGGTCGAAGCGAAAGGCAGACCGAAGATACGTTACCGTTTTGCGCCGGCAGAAGGTCCGCTCGGGGCACGCATCACCGAGCTGAAGGCATGCCAGGTGAGCCGCGACATAGGCGGCGGGTGGGGCGACGAGAACTCCAATATCAAGTTCCTCGTGCACGGACTTTACGCAGCGGCGACCTCGCGCACTGAATACGTCAGCCCGTTTCGCGAAGGCGCGCCAGACCTCACGTATGAGGCGTGCGCGCCGGGACAAGGCGATCTTGCTGCACACCGCGCTGAGGCGATCCCGCGCGGATGGACGACAGTCGACCAGTACGACAGAAGTGACCCCGTTACTGGCCCGCGCATCTCTCTGCCGAATCTCCACACTCTCGTCGTTGGCGCGAAGGATCTCGGGTTTCTCACTCGTCTGGATGCCCCGCGCCTCGAAAAGCTCGGGGTGGGTACTCCTCCGTGGCTTGGGTGGAAAAGGCTTCGGGACGCACGCGAAGGCGACGAGGCGCACGTAAAGCTCATGACCGCCCTGCGCAACTTCGGCGGGTCACTCAAGACGCTCGATCTCCGTAACATACATCTTAAAGCATACCCCTTCATGGGAGCTGTACTACACGAACTATGCCCGCACATCGAGCATTTGAACCTGGGCCTCGAGGACGAGTTCCGGGCAGGAATTATCGCGTATATCACCGCCAAGCGAGACTCGGATGTTGGGACGCGAAGGCTGAAAAGCATCGACGTGTCTGGCCTTCGTTGGACGGTGGACGAGAGGCAGTTCTTGAAGGAGAACGTGGACGAGCTTCAACGGCCGACCGCAGAGGATAGGCAGGGGGAATGGGAACTTGACATGGACATCGACACATACTGCGCGTACCTGGACAACGATGAATAGACCGCTAGCGAGCGGGTCCTTCATTCTTCGATCTCTCGGAGTCAGCTGGGTAGTTATGCCCTTCTGCTATCATGGACATACCATCTAGTGCAAACTAAACACCTGTCAATATTAATGTGGGGCGCCTCAGTCGAACTTGCTTACACAGTCATTTGGAGTGAGGTTCGTTCAGGCTGAGTGGAAGCCATGGCCTTCTGTTCTGTGCCGCCTCGCAGTAAGATGGGGTGTGCCAGTTTGGCAGGTCACTAAAACGGCGTCCAGTATGATCGACTCGGACGTAGAAGGTCTTTCTCGTCTTCCGCGTTACAGATGCGCTCTCTAGCAGGAAGAAGCGGGGGCAAATTGAAACGCTATATAAATGTAATCCTCAAACGGTGAGACGCTCGATCACGGTGTTTCAGGTTGTGAGACGGACTGTGCGGGGCAGCGCGCCTGGGGTTGTTGGGGTTCGGTTGTTTTGTTGCGTTGGATCCCGTTTTAGGGATTTTTTTGGGGGCCGGGCGTCTCTTGCTAGCCTTAGGAGATGTGTAGACAATGCGCCTGTGGGAGATATGTGAGAGTGAGGTGGGGAGTCCGGGAGGATAAAGCGGACTCGGAGCACAGGCCGGGAAGTGACGAGGTTGAACTCTCACCACCACTTACCAAACCACATTCTCGACTCACGCGCCTGCAGCACGCGCGACCTATATCACCCATTACCGATGGACTACTCCAGCCTCCAGCCTTTCGACGGCGACGCGATGATGCAGGACGCGCCCATGATGGACGTCGAAGAGCCTGTGCTCAGCGAGAGTCTCGTCCAGCAGAACCAGCACCCAGACCAGCGCCAGGAGCAGCTATCCGCTGCCAGGGATCTCCCCGCCCAGCCAGGTAAGCCCCAGCTGCAGCGTGCGTCGATATCGCGTGTGCTGAGCGTGTCCGGCCTTGTCGCAGCGTCGTCGTCGGCCGTGCGTGAACCGGTGCGCAACCTCGCGGTGAAGGTCCACATCCGCAAGTCAGGCCGCGTGGCGTGGAAGTACGTTGGCCGCGCGCACGCTATGCAGGAGTTCCACGGCAACTCGTCGCGCGTCGGTACGTCTTGGCCCTGCCCAGTCTGCGGCGCCACACGCGACTTACAGCCCGCCGCACAGTTATCCGCTCCGTCAGCTCGGGCAAGGTGCTCACAACGTTCTCGGAGGTGCGTTCTGGCTGTCTTCTTGGCTGGTGCGAGCTCGACCCGGCGGGGCGGGGACTCACACGCCCCGGCTAGATGTCCGACGTCCAGGCCGACAAGCGCGGGACTTTCATTGTCGTCGCAAGTGTAGAGTCCTCTGGCGTCACTTCCTGGTCGCTGAACGTAAGATCCAATCTCACCAAGACCCTGTCAAGTATCTATTGTTGACGCTATGCCACACACATAGGCTGTCAACAATTCCGACGCACTCAAGCTCCTCGCCAGCATCGAGCTTGCGTGCTATCGCTGCAAACAAGCCATCCTGGACCCCGGTCGCTACAACAAGTCGCGACGCCGGATCGAAAAGGTCGTGCGCGAAGATCGCCGCAAACGTCACAACAACAAGCGCGAAGAAGACGAGCTCGCCACTGCGTTCGGCCAGCAGACCATCGCCGCCGACGAGGGATCCACATCCAGTACGCCATTCGACACGCATTTCCCGGTCGACGTACCGAGCGCTCCCGCTCCCGCGCCTGCACCCATGGCTATGGCGATGCAGTGATATATGAGGGACGGACAGCCCATCTGCCTGCTTGCTGCCATGTCCGAATCTTTTCGCTGCTGCTCATCTCTGTAATACTAACGAAGCGTGTTGTGTGCGACTCCTTGCTGTCGACGTTGTTCGAGTCACTGTGTCTCCATCTCCCTACCATCGTATTAGTGCTCTCACTCTCATCTCACCCGCCCTTTCTCTCTCTCTTCCCCTCCATGTTTCATATTTCCATACAGCCCCTAGTAGATACGACTGTCCATAAGGTGGAGGACGTTTAGCCTTCGACGTCGTTTCCAGTAGGGTCTGAAGCTGATGGCCACGCTTGCATAAGCGTAGACCGCACACTGTCACATAAGTACCTGCTTCCATATCTGCATCGAATGAATCCAGCTTTTTTTGCTCTCGAGCTCAGGGTGTGCGCTCGTATCTACAGCAAGCGGAATGCGTACAGAATGGACAAGGGAATAAACACCGACCAGCCAGTCCTTTTGGTGGTGAAGAAAGCACGCGTTGGTGTGGGTGGGTTGAATTCGGGGTGCGAACGAAAGGATGGGCGATAATGTAGTGTAATAGTCAGTCAAATCGGGGGCGGTAGCGCCAACGGCACGGAGAGGATGTATGAGAGTGTGCATGAGAATGGAATGTATGTCGGGCGCCATGTCCGTGTACAACAACCAAAAGAGATTGGAGACCACCTCCGCAGGAGTCCAACGTCAACAGCAGACAGGGAAACGAGGTGCGGGGAGTTAGAGTCATCGAGCGTGCGGCGCGTTCGCAGAGTCCTGACGCGCGGGGACGGGGCGCATTGAGTTCGTCCGCGTTGGTTCAGGTCGCGACGACGGCCCTGGACCTGACGCGAGAGGGTGCTGTGGCCCGTCCTGCGACGACGACGCGTACGCAAGCTGCACGCCATCGTCCGCGGAATCTTCTGTACGGTCGTACACGTCGTCCAGGAAGTCGTACTGCGGGTGCGACGACCCGCCCGCCTGGTTGTGCTCCTCATCTTCGTCTTCGTCATCTTCGTCTGGGTTGTGCATACGGAGGGGCCGCTGGGAGCCGTCGGACGACATAGCGCGGTGTGACGAGCTCTCGGCATACGATGAGTGTTGGCGCTGGCTGACGCTCCGTTCGAGCACCGGGTCGTCATACTCCTCCGCGACGGTGCTTGTTGCGCCGAATGACATCGTGCGCTCCGTACGGGGCCCGCGCGGGAACGACACGGCCGAGTTGTACGATATCGGCCGATGTGCGTGGTCGTCGTCCGGTATGGGCGGCGGCGGTGGTATGCGCTGTTTCCCGCTCCCGCTCCCGCTCGCTGCAGACGCGAGTGCTTCACGCGAGGCTGTCGACCGCGTGTCGACGTACATCGGAGGGAGCTCGACGATGTCCGCTTCTTCCTGCGGATGTTCCTCCAACGCACCTGCATCCGTATGCAGGATGAAGCGCGGCTGACCATATGTAGGTCGGCCGCTTGCGCCATATGGCGCCTTGCTCGTTGAGCTGCGACGTGAAGGAACGGGGCCGCCTTGTTGTTGCTGTTGCTGTTGTGACGCAAAGCTAGAGGGCGTGCGGGGTGTTGGCTCGCCAAGGAAGGGATCGGGTGTAAGGGACGGATCGCTATCGAACGCGCCTTCATGTGCGCGCCCAGTCTCTCCGCCGCTGGTGGAGTTGGGGAAAGGCGGGTGTCCATTAAAGCTGCGCGAGGGAGTGGTGGGTGTAGAGAAGCCCGGTGTGCGCTCGTATCCGCTGCGCGACGCGGAGAGGAGGTCGACAGAGGGTGTGCGGCGCGAGAAGCGCGACGACTGTCGCGAATGGCCAGCCACATACGGATCCGCAATGACGCCGCCGCTATTGCGCGACCGCTGCCGCCGCCGACGCATGAAGATGAAGGCTCCTATCGCTACAAACGCAATGAGCGTGCCGATCACAGCGGCGGCTATTGCGCCGGTAGATGCGCCGCCGTCGCTTCCTGCAGGTATTTGAGACGGCGTCGCGCCCTGGGTCGTCCCGGGGGAGCTGGGCTTGATGCATGTGGCGTCCGGCGAGTTCAAGACGCTAAGGATCTCCGTAGCGCCTCCTGAGCGACCCTTTGCGTCCCTATCGTTGGTAGAAAAGGGGTCGACGTCAGCATGTGTGAGCGCGGAGGACGCGGACCGCGCTTGGCGAACGCACTGCATCCAGAATATGAGCCTGGTCCCGGCGTGGATGTCGACTTGAGTCAAGAACTCTTCGTCTGTCGGTTGGGACGTGCGCTGAAAGATAGACCCGCCGGCGATGATCCCTGGGAGGGTGTTAAGGGCAGACAAGACTGAGCAGCGGCTCGTGCGCACCATTGACGGTTATGGGCTTCGTGGCGGTCCCATAGTCGGTGAAGCGGTAGTTTAGACACTGCGTGAGCGCGTCTGGAGCGCCATATGTAAAGTCTGGGGACTTGTCCGTGGTGTCGCAGGTCTTGTTCGTGAGTGACGAGCCGACGGAGAGCACGGGCGAGTTGACGCCTTTAACAAACCCGGACTTGTCGTACAAGGTCATAATGAACTCCTTGCCGGCTGCGACGGAGAGCTGCTCGATGGTGTAGGAGCCCTTGTTGCCGTTCCAGGCGTCGTCCGGAAGTTTGACTATAGTCGGGTTGCCGAAACCCTGCACGCGAGCGTCAGAGGGGGCTGGGGTTGCCACGCGACGCGCTGGGCCAGGCGAGCACGTACCACAGAGAGCTGGAGAGTGAATGGCGGCTCGCCGTCTATGACAACGACGGTGAGCAGGCGCGTGGAGGGTCCAGGCTGTGGACTGACCAGAGTATCTGACCGTGAACGGGTCGCATTGCGTGGGGGCCGAGTAGGAGTAGTCGAGGGCGACGGCGGTGGAGGAAAGAGCGAGAGCGATGAGCAGCGACATGTGCGCATCGAGTTGGACGACGGCGAGCAGCAGAATGGACGACGGCGGGATAGTTGGCAGAAAGCAGTTAAAGCACTCGGCCTGGCCGCCTGGAATCTCCGCACACGCGCCATCAACTCTTCACCGCCTCTCCCTCGTTCTCCCGCAGCCTCCCCTTCCCACGCACAGCTGCCGCCTATCGCCTATATTTCGCACATGCTCGAGCCTCGACACAATCCAGGCACGCTCCCGCACTGCATGACATCGTTCGCTATCAGTCCACACATGCTTCTCAGAACCTAAAATCGACACGGACTTGCACCCTTACGCCCGGGTCCATGAGTCCACCATCGCGTTGCAACGTCCTGAAACGAGCGCAATTTCCTCCCTGGGCAGATCCTCGAACCCTCCAGGCTGCGCGTCGCTCACTGGCATTGAACACGGTCCGGCATTGGACTGGGCGGTGCAGCGGGGATCGACATGCGACAAAAGTAACGCGA
>KV426583.1:0-19379 GCA_001632375.1 Exidia glandulosa HHB12029 | reverse complement strand
GCAGGTCTGGAGGGCGCACTGCCGACGCGGCATGCAAAGTGGTGCGAGGTCCGCGGACAAATTTTAAGCGCCCGGTAGCAATCCCTTCGAGGTACACAGGACCGAAGAGTCGTATACGGCCCTGTAAATCACCTAGGTCCCTTCAAGCCCCCAGCGCGTCACGTCAGGGGGATTTTCTTCGTCTCCTCGGCGTACTGGCATGATTTCCCTCCGATACGGCCGAGCATGAACGGCTCCGGTAGGCCAACCTGAGTGTCGGGCAAGCTGCAGAGACGCTCGTTTAGCTCTACTGCACCCTGGCCTCGACGGAATCTCCCAGTCCTGAGAGTGTACCGAAGCCATGGCGCAAGCCGAAACACGCTTTTCAACACCGACCGCCATGTCGGCAACCGACAACGCTGGAAAACACCGCTCAGACTCGCCGGCCGACGTCCAAGCACAGGACTGTCTGGAATGCCGCTTTATAGGAACGGCAGCGTTCAGCGGTACTGGCGCGTACGCTCTTTACCAGTCGCGACGCGCGGCACCCGGCTCGCCGTTCGGCAAGCGCGTCACGGCCGTGCTCGGCGTCGGTAAGCCTCTCCCATTGTAAGGGGACGTAGTCTCATGTGGAATCTAGCACTTTTGTGTGCAGGCGCAGGACGATGGTTCAATTAAAACAATTCGTGTCCGCCGACGATTGCACACCTGGCATATGCAGATGGAACTCCACTGTGTCAACTAGTCTAGATCTAAGGGAAACGATAGTAGTACTACTACTCGCTATCATCGTCTTCCTCATCATCGTCCGACTCTTGCGCCGCGAGATGCTGCGCTAACTGGCCACCCCATTTCCAGCACTCACGCGCATACGCAGCCTTGCTCTCGTCGTCGCCGTCTTTCGACTTCGGATCCTTGTACCACGCCATGATGTCATCCTCGCCCACGACGTCGGTCATGTAAAACGCGCTGAGTACGTGCGCGAAAAGCGGCGGGTACTTGGGCCGCGAGCAATGTTTCTGCGACAGTGTCACGCACATAGACACACGAACAAAAATCACGCACTTGGAGGAGCTCGACAGTTTCCTCACCGTCCCCAGCACCCAGCGAGTTGAGCAAAGGACCCCAGCGTTGGACTATCTTGTTGATGACGGCCTTCTGCTGTGGGACGTTGCCCTCCACGAGCTCGATCTTGTCGACAATGAAGCCGACGACGGCGTTGAGGACCTGCCGTTGCTCGACATTACTGCTCATGCGCAGCGTCTTCAGCTCGATGGCGGCATCCTCAATCCGATGGCCCTCGTTGTAGGCGCGCTCGAGGGACAGTTGCGCTTCAGACTCAAACTCGACAGCGCGACTCGACCCGTCGCCGAGGAGCGCGAGGCCAGGCGTCGAGAGCTGACCAGACGTGTTTGACTCCGGGAGCGAGAGCACAGAGCTTGCTGGTGAAGAAAATGTGCTCGCATTCGATTCGTCGTCCGAGTGCTCCTCGTCCGAGTAATTGTCTGCACCTGAATCAAGGTGTGAGAAAATTGGGCACAATGCGAAGAAGGCGGCGAACCTATGCAAAGGTACCGCAGGTTCGCTTCTGACTCGAAGTCGTCGTCTACATCGTCATCCCCGGTCTCCGGCCACAAGTAGCCTCTGCTGCCTGGACCAAGCGCCGTAGCTGCATCCTCTGCATCTTCTTCCTCAGGCGGCTCGCTCGAGACGCGGCTGAACGGTTTTATGACTGAATTCGGACCAACGACGACACCCGAGCCGATTAGACAGCCCTTGCCTATACGTGTGCCGTCGAGGATTTTGACACCAGAGGCGATAATGGAGTGTTCAACAAAGCAGCCAGCGCCGAGCTGCACGCCGTCCCAGAGGTAGCTATCGCGCACTGTCGTTCCTTTTCCTACCACGCACTCTGCACCAAGTACGGACGCCGCAACATCCGCGCTGTCGTCTATGCGACTGCCACCCCCTACGAGAGTGTTGTTTCCGACCTTACATGTGCTGGAGGAGAGTTTAGAGGTCGATACTGTAGGACTGGGCAGCGAGCCTCACCGCGATAGAGTAACCTGTTTGTCCTGCGAGATATAACGATGCCCGCGTAAGTGTTCGTAGTGCTGTCCGCCAGGATGGTTGCCGTCTGGAACCAACGGGAACGCCCAACGCGCCAGCACATCCTTGCTGTAGTGGAGGATTCAGTAACTGCACATCGCGTCGAGGGCTCTACCGCTGACCTGATTGCAGCATAGCTCTTCGTATCTTTAACGCGCGCCGCATATCCCTCACGTGCAACGTGGCAATATATGTTCTTCATGAGAAGGTCGCTCGTGAGCACGCCGCGCACAAAGTGTCGCCGCATGTCCTGCCAGTCGAACTCATCCTGGAACAGCGAGAGCACCTGCGAGCATGACGCGTGAGTCACAAATACACATGCTACGCGACACGGCGTACCTCTGCAGCGCAAACGTCGATGCCACAGTCGATGAGATCGTTGCGGATGTCGACATTGCGGTGACCCTTGAGCTTTTCGCGCGGTATGCTCACGCGCGTCGTTTCCGGGACGGCCGCAACGCCCTCGTAGTGCAGAACCTCTGCCGTATCGCTATCGAGCACAAACACGGACGTCTCGCCGCGTGGGCTGCGTTATCGAGGTTTGAGTCGTTGAATTGCGCAAGAAATCAGCACGCATGCAACGCACCGCGTGCGATGCGACGCGCCGGCCTCCTTGACGATAATGCTCATGAGCGCGTCCTTGTTGGTCTTGCGGCGCGCCTTGTGCTCCCGCACGACCTCGTCGATGCGCACGCTCGAGACGACGTCGCCCATGACGAGCACAAAGTCGGACTTGATGACCTGGTGCGCGTACACGTCGCGCATGGCCGCGCCGACCGAGAACACATTGTCCTGCGTGACTATGGGCGCAATCTTGATGCCCGAGCCTGGCTGCGACCATCGCGACTTGCTGCGAGTGCGCGCGAATTGAGCGGCGTGGCGCGTGGATGGCGCGAGAGCACGCACCGTATGGCTTCCTGCACCTGGTCCGTGTGCGATCTACAGAGCACGAAAATCTCCTGCACGCCAGCTAGCGCCAGGCTCTCGAACGTCCAGTCGAGCAGCGGCGCGTTGCACACGGGGACGAGGCACTAGAGCGTCCCGTCAGTCCGCTAGACTCCAAATGACTCGCCGCGCGCGACACGCACCCTGGGCAGTCCCGTCGTCAGCGGCTTGAATCTCTCGTTGAAACTGTCGGCAAGAATGAGCGCCTGGAGAACGTCCTGCTCTTCCTGCACGTCTTCGACTTCCTTTGCTTTCGCTGCTTTCGGCGGCATCGCGAGACAAGTGGCTGAGTTCAAAGACGCGCACAACAGAAAATCCAGGAAACAAGCTATGTATTGAAATGAACCCCGCAGGAGAAACGAAAGCACACATGCACCAGATCCACAGTGAGGTATCGTGTAGAAGAGTACCAATGCGTAGGGATTAAGAGACGACGGTGTACGCGAGCGACGAGAGGGACGACATAAGGGGGACATAACAGCAAAAACGTGACGACGCCTGAGGAGAGAGAGAGAGAGAGATGAGACCGAGACTGCGTAACGAGACTGTAAGGGCTCGTGAAGTTTCGTGAAGAGGCCATAGGAAACATCGTGCGGGAACCGCTTATGCGGCGGCGGCAACGACGGGCGCAGCGGGGGTAGCCTCTACGGGCTTCGCCTCCTCCGCCGGCTTGGCCTCCTCAACGACGGGGGCAGGCGCGGCCTCCGCCTCAGCGGCAACGGGCGCGGCCTCAGCAGCGGGCGCGGTCTCCTCAGCGGTCTCGGTCACGGGCGCGTCGAGCGTCGGGGCAGCCTCATCGACCTTGGCCTCAGTCTTGGGCTCTTCGGTCTTCTTGGGCGACTTCTTGAAGAAACCCTCAACGCGAGCAGACAGACGGCGGGTCACCTTGCTCGTGGGCTTCTTGGCGTCCTTCTGTGTGAAAGAGCGTTAGACGAGAATCAGGGGCAAAGGCTAGACCGCAAAGGACAGTACCTTTTCCTCAGTCTTGGGCTCCTCCTTGGTCTCCGCAGCGGGCTCAGCGGCGGGGGTCTCCTCGGTCTTGGGCGCCTCTGCGGCGGGCTCAGCGGGAGCGGCCTCGACAACAGGCTCCGGGGCAGCGGCAGCCTCAACGGCGGGCTCGGCGGGCGCGGCCTCCTCCGTCTTGGGCGCCTCCTCAGCGGGGGCAGCAGGGGCGGCCTCCTCGGTCGCGGCGGGCTCAGCAGCCGGGGCAGCCTTGAAATGAATGAAAAGCGCGTGAGTTGACTAGGAAAAAAAGAGTGTTTGCCGCGGACGAACCTCCTTCTTGGGCTTCTTCTCCTTGACCTTCTTCTCCGTCTTCTCGGCCTTGTCCTTGGGCTTGCCGAAGAGCTTAGCGAAGAAACCAGGCTTGGGCGACTTGGGGGCCTCGGTCGTGGTCTGAGCGATAAGGGTCCAGAGATAGTGAGCGGTCGCGTGCGCGGAAAGGAGGTCGGGTAGATATGACTCACGGCGGCCTCAGGCTTCGCCTCGTCGGCCTTCTTGGTCTCCTCCTCCTTGGGGGCCTCGGCGGCGACGGCAGGAGTCTCCTGTAGACGGGAAAAAAGAAGCCATCAGAAAAAAGCATGGAGCCGAAGGAAGAGTTGATGGACGTACCTCCGCCTTTGCCTCCTCCTTCGCGACCTCGGGGGCGGCGGCAGCGGGGGCCTCGACGGCAGCGGGCTCCTGGAGGCGCGTTAGAGGCGCGCAGAGCAAGCTACAAAGGGCGATACTTACAACGGGCTTGACCTCCTCCGCCTTGACCTCCTGAGCGCACAGACGTGAGCAACGACAAAGAAAAGAACGAAGACGGGGCGTGTACAGACCTCCTTGGGGGCCTCTACGGCGGGAGCCTCAACTGCGGCGGGCTCTGGGACGGTCTCCGCGGCGACGGGGGCGGCGGGGGTCTCCTCGACGGGGGCAGCGGCAGCGGGGGTAGCCTCAGGCGCAGACATTATTGCTGAGAGGTTTGGTGGGGAGTGTGGAGTGGGCTGGGTGCTGGGGGAGTTGAAACGAGTGGAAGGTTGCTCCGGGTGGGCAAGGGCAAGAGAGCGCGTCTTTCTCCGACTCGATCAATTTATGGCCGCTCGCCCGGTTCTAGCCGGCCGTCTTCCCATCACCCTAGGAACAAACGCTCCGGACGGGCCCTCGCTAGTACCTATTAGAGCACATTTAGAGCGCCGTAATCACGCCGGGCCTCCCTATAACGCATACATACGCTCTGGAGTCTTCACTGAAAAATTTGACGCGCAAACGGGACCGGAGGCATCAGCAACAGAAGAATGCCCAGAGCGCATGGGAACACAACATGCGCGCCAACCTGCCGGGGCTTGTACAGCGGCCGAGCGCCCGTCATTGTTCTCCACCAAGCTTCAAAAGGCGCCACGACCCTCTCTCACGCCCAACTCACGCTCACGACTCTCAAATGGCCCCCTTCACGAAACACAACGCAAACTTTTTCCTACTCCCCTTCTTGTGCGCCGTCGCCTGGCTGCTCCTATTCCTCGTCACGCTCTCCGCGCCCATCGCAAAGTCTATATACCTCGCACAAGTCAACATCAACCTCGACATCAACACCGGCAAAGACGCCGGCCCCTTCCACATCCCAGGCGTCTCCGTCGCCACAGTCCAAGAGTCCCTGCGCTTTGGCGTCTTCGGCTACTGCTCTTCCGGCGTCCATGCGTGCGTCACACATCACCGCCTAGAACCGCGCCCATACTGAACCCGACGTCCAAACAGCAATGAGCTCGGCGTCTTCAACCAGGACCAGCCTGCAGAATGTTCGCCGGTGCGCACAAGACCATTCTTTCTTGTGTCGGGACCTCACCGTTGCCGTGTAGAAGCATCTGGGCTACAAGTTCGACAGCGAGGTGCTCAAGATCTTGTACGTCTACGTCATATGCTCGCCCGCCGCGCTCAACCGTTCCACAGACACCTCGATAAGATTGCGGGCGACATCAGCGAAACGATCAGATTCGGCCTCTCCACGCACATCGTAGGCGAGTCGGGGACGACTCATCGCCGCTCGTCGACACTGACAGCTCCCGCAGCGACCGTCCTCGCCTTTGTGACGCTTCTCCTCTCGCTCGCCGCACCCTGGGTCTCGCACTGGCTTTATGACGTCGTAACCGCTATCTGCGCCAGCCTCGCCAGCCTCTTCGCGATGATCGCCTTTGCCTTTGCCGCCGCTTTCGCAAATTCAGCGAACAAGATCCTCGGCGCGGTCGACTCGCTGAGCGTCAAGAAGGGCAACGGGGTATGGATGGACCTCGTCGCATGGCTCCTCCTCTTCCTCGCCTCCGTTGTCACCGTCAGGGTCTGGTGGCAGAAGCGCAAGGAAGACAGGGCGTGAGTAACCAGTTCTTTCTCTCCGACTCCTTATATGCGCCTCCTAATCGCGCTCAACAGTCGCCGCGCCTCATCCGACGGGCCCCTGATGCGCCAGACGTCGAAGGTTTGAACGAAACGAACTTTAACGATACATGGTCGTGCATCTTGTGCTGCGCACAAGCGGACACTTCGACCCTCCTCTTCAGTATATGTAGCTCTAGCCCCACACAAGTCCACTTTCACATCTAACATACCATGTTATACTGTCTTTCACCGTTCACCTTCAGCTGTATTACTTTTCTTACTTGCTCACATAGATACCCCATGAATGTAAGAGTCGTTGAGCGAAATCATTTTGAACCTAATAGCCAGCTGGCGGCTCTTGAGTATATTATACGAGCTGTAAAGATATGCACGAAAGGAAAGGAACGAGAGCCTCTTTGGCTACAAGTAGAGAGCGAGCGAGTGAGTAGTGCGTAGCGTAAATGACGAGTCAATCGTAAAGGAGAATCGTGCCAGGGACGATCATGAAGAGAAGAGAGAAGAGCGACTATTTGCTACATGGTGGGACTGGGAACGAAAGCCATCGTGATGTGAGGAGCGTATGAGTGTCCGAGAAGAAACCTAGCCTGTGGTGAGTGGAATCATTGCTTGCGCGGAACGAGCGTGCGCGTGGGCGGCATAGACGGCTGCGAGTACACCGACGACGCGCAGTACGCCTCCGAATCGTAGCTCGACTGTCTCTGCAGCGCCCGAGCCGGCGGCGGGAGCTCAAGCCACTCCCTCCCCGCGTCGCCATCGCGCAGCGGGTTGGGACGCGGCGGCGACGAACCGAAGACGGAGCTGTGTCCGAAGTCGGTGCTCGCGTACGAGCGCACGCTGCGTGGCGTCTGCGACTTGGGGAGTACCTCGTCGCTGCCTTCGTCAAACACAAACGCGAGCTCGAGCTCGGCGATTTGACGCGTTAGAGTCTTGGGCGGCGGCGTTGGCGGTTCGGAGCCGGGCGTAGTAGGTGAAGGTGTTGCGGGTTCTGGGTTGCTCGGGCGCGTTGTAACTGGTGTGGGCGGGAGCGTTGCGTCGACGCGAGGTGGAGGCGGGGGCGTTGCAAGGCGCGGAGGGCGAGTGGGCACAGGCGGGCCGGGACGGACGGGGAACGCAAGGTCGATACCAGGACGTCTAGCGCGCTGCGCCCACGCTGGCGGTCTGCTGGTGTCGAGACGCGAGGGCGGGGGTGCCTTCATGTTCTGCACGATGCGGTACAGCGAGAAGCGGGAGAAACGCGTTTGCACGGGCTGCTCGTGATGCGAGCCAAGTTGCACAGAGTCCGAGCTGCCAGTACCAGTGCCCGTGCCGTTCGACTCGAGGTCGACATTGCTCCACTTCTCGCGCACGGAGTCATGTCCCTCGACGGGCATAGGCCTCGATATGTGCATACGCGGAGAGCTGCGCGTCGTCGAGATCTTGCTCAAGCGCGAGGCCGAGGACGAACGGAACCATTCGACTTCAGCAATGTCCGCATTCCACAAGCTCGAGGTGATGCACGCGTGCCCGACGGAGATGGCCAGGAAGATCAACGCGACGATGAGAACTACAAAAAGGATAAGAAATGAGCCACAGTGATACGCTGTCTTAAGGGAATACGCACTAATCAAGGAGGCAGCCCAGCTGAGCGAGATCATGCCTAAATAACGCTCGCAAGGCTCGTCCGCGAGTATTCCTGCCACGATGTCTGTCGGAGAGGACGTCGCGGGTGCTGCGATGTGGCATAGTGCAGACCACGAGCCTGTGGTCAACAGGACCGTCGCACCTATATGAAGCTTTAGCACTTCGAAACAAGCACAAGAAGGTGCAACAACTCACTGAAATGGACGAGTGCCAGAATACAGACCCACGAAACCTCGAACCAGACACGGGAAAAGAACGCGTTGTCTACCCAGAGACCACAAAGTGCACTGCGATGCCGAGTTCAAGTCAGCGAAAAAAGTAGTATACGAGACACGGCGGCGTGGTTTACGCACAGAGGAACAAGGACGATGGTCGCACAAGACGCGAGAAGGATCAATACAAGGCCAACGGGGACTGTAAGCGAAAGGGAGCCTTGTCAGCACACGAACTAGCACAGAAATCGACGCGGACGCGGACGCACCTGCAGCGCCAACGTGGTGGCAATTCGCCACTGCCGCGCCAGCGAAGCCCAGTAGCAAAACGTTGAGTAGAAATAGCACAGCTGTTGGCAGGTCGCGGTGTTAGCCAAAATTATAGACCGCATTGAAGGCGACGGACGTACGGTGTGCAACGACACGGATGTAAAAGAACGCGTGCATGATTATGAGAGATTTCGCGCCTAAGGCGAAAGGAGACGAGACGAGAGGGAAGGTGGGATACGGGACGGACGATTAGAGCGGAAAGGAGGACGACGGACCGTGGCTTCGCGGTGCGACCTTGATATTTATGGGAAACCGGTACGCGCGAAGCGTGGCGCTTCAGTCAGTTAAACGAGCGTGGTGTGAGGGACATCCAAAAGCGGCGTTCGAAGCGCGGGGAATCAGCGTGGTTGCTCATTTCCCAAAAGTACAATGAGAGAGGCACAACACGACCACCACGGGAAGCGCCGGTTTGTTGTACTCTCCACGTGTGCGGATTGTCGCCGATCGGGGGCTTCGATTTCCAGTGCGAGTTCCGAGTTCCAACATCATTTTCCTATCCATGAGCACAAGTACGTACATGGAGCGGCAACGGATGTCGTGCGATGGCGGCGTAGGCCGGTCAAAGATCGTGAGGGAGAGAGAGCGTATGCGAGAGCGCGACGAGTCGTAAAAGAAAGTGTTCTGCCACCAGTGCAAGAAAAGGGCCGGGCCGCTCACTTGCGCTGAGCGCGGTCTGGCCGCTTGCCTGTCGTGTTGAACGCCGACAGACCAGACAAGTTGAGCGGTGGCGGACGGTGTTTTGGCCGAGGCCCTGTTGGCTTGGGACGAGGCGCGGGGGTTGCGCTCGCCTGCAGGGCCAAAGGCTTCAGTCCACCGACTGAAGAAGAAGGGGACGTCGACGTCGGGGACGAGGACGTCGAACTGGCAGGACTAGACGCCGCACTCTGTTGCGCCGGCGAATCAGAGTTCGGGGTCGTCCACTGTCCAGACGAAGGTGAAGAACCCTCTTGCTGTACGACAGCCTGTGTCTGAATGCGGGGCTGTAGGAATTGGGGATAGAGTGGAGGCGTATCGGTTTGAGAGTGTGGACTGGGGACCACGCCTGTTGCACGAGTGCGTTGTACGTTGGGGACGGCGAGCGACATGGACTTGTCGGATGAGGTATCCTTCGCGGTGGCGTACTTCTGGTACAGAACGGCCTGTGGTTGGACGCCGATGTTGTAGACAGGCACCTGCTTTTCGCGGATTGTAGGCAGTACCGGGCTACTGGGTCCGCTCTTGATCTCTTGCTGGGCAGTCGAGAACCAGGCGACGTCGCGCATAGCACTCTGCCATATTCTGGAGTTGCCGGACGCGCTCATCAAGGTGCAAACCACCAAGGCGGAGAGGTAAGCGAGCACTGGATCGTGGTCAGTGCATGCGGTGGTTGAGCGGGCGACTAGAACGCACAGGTAACCGTGGACAGCCAGGCGAACGCTTGAAGGACCATCGAAGAGACGCAGGCGTCCTTCCAAAAGTCAAGACGAGCTGGAGAGCGAAGTTAGCGACGCGTCAAATTGGGCGAGGGTCGCATACCGATTGGCGCGCAAGAGTCTCGTGGTCCAGCAGCGGTGGCTGCTGCAGCACCAGCTGTCGGGCGAGTCAGACGAGATAGAGCGGTAGAGTTGAAGCCGATTACCGAGGTTCAAGACCCAGAAGATGGAGACCCAGGTGACTGCAAATGCATAAGACGTCGGCGATTCGGTCCCTTGACGACGCGACGCACTCTCGAACCAGACGCGACTGGTGGGGGCAGACTTGCTGACAATCTCAATGGGTACCCTGGGACGGAATGAGCACAAGAAGAGGGTGGGTGGGTGTGGCGCACAATACGAAGATGTTGAGCATGCCAAGGACGGAGACGACAATGAGGTATACGTCGATTTGTAGAATGGGCGCTGTGGGAGCGAAGACCCTCGTCTGGGACATGTTCCAAGCTGCTATGGCGGAGAGAATGATGGAGCAGATTGTGAAGACCGCTACAGAGTTGTGAGTGTGTGGCCGAAGTGGCCGGGGACAAAGAATTGCTCACTGAGAGCGACGTAACGTGCGGCGAGGAAGGCGTGCATGGTGGTGTATTTGGGGGATGGAGCCAGTCCAGGGAAAAGGGGGGAAAGGGAGGGAGGGAAGAGAGGGAAGAGGGGAGAGCGTCGAGCGGGACTGAAGCCAAAACACGACACGGCTCTCCCCGAAGACAACTTGGCGTTCTCGCTGCCCGACGCACCCGGCGCACATGCTGGCGTATGTGGACATGGCTCAAATTTGCCTCCACTCCGCTCTTTACTGCCAGGGCACGCTCTTCGTCAGTCTCCATCACTCCCGCTATTTCTTCTCTGAACGACTTCCAGGCTGGCTGCTAACGCGAGACGCGTCTCCGAACCACTTGCCACTCGCTCAGTGTCACCGACGAGAGCGTCACAGTCAATCGCGCGCGGTGTCGCGCAATCTCGACGCAGCGACGCAGCACCCCGCTCTCGACAAGTGAACCATCATGAGCCCCCAAAGCGCGCGTTACCTTCGACTGTGCTCGGTCTCCCGCCGCCGCCGCCGAGGCCCAGGTTGACGCGCGAGGAAATGGTCGCGAGGTACAGGAATCCGCCACACCCGCACGCGTACGGTTTTCGTGGTCCTCCGTCTCCAGAGCGCCTGCGAACTCTCGCCAGAGCTGAGCGTGACCGATACAAACCTGCTTCATTCACCAAAGGCAGCAAAAACGCTGCTCGGCCGGCGTCACGACCTACGCCTCCTCAGAAGTCGTCCGAGGACTACAAGGAGAAGGAATGGGACGTCTTCGTCGATTTGAATCGTGCTCGCAGCGAACCAGCCGCTGCCATAGCTCACGACGACCGTTCTCTCGTCCAGTTCTACCACCTCCTCCCGCCTAAGAGCGAGCCTGACCCCGCGCTGCTCCTCACTCGCTTTCTGGAGTCTACCTCGGACGAGTCTCTGAGTCGGTACAACGCCCACGCCATCATCAACCTCTACCATTCCGCCCAGCACTGGGAGTCCTCTCGATCCCAGAAGACCATGACGAGCAGACATTATAGCCTTCTCATCGCGCTGTTTGGTGCACTATCTGTCATCACCTCCGCATACGAGTCTACTCTACTGCCACGCCGGGCAACACCTTCGGCATTGCTCGTGCAGATGATCCCCCAGGCCTACTCCGACCATTGGAAGTTCATCAAGCTTGTGGCAAAGGATAAGGAGGAGGCAGGCTTTTCGACTGGGCTCATCGATCGTTATTGGCTCATGCGACAGGAATCGGCCGCGGCAGTGGCTATTCCTGAGGAAGGTACGCACAGAGAACTTGTGTTTTTCTTCTCGTTGATTCTCATGACAACATCACAGAGCGAATCTACCGTCGCAGGGAGTTTAACGCTCACTTAAAGCGCGCGATGGCATACCATCGTCGTTTGCACGTACAGGAGCCACTCTTTCATACAGACATCTGCTCGACGCTCGTTTCTCATGGTGCTGAGGTCCATGCCGATCATGTCCTTGACCAAATGGGTCGCATTCTCCTCGAAAGACCAGGCTTGGATCCTCTTCTGCGGAAGGTTCTCTGGCAGCTAGCTCTTACGCGCAGTGACATCTCCAGTGAGGCGCGGAGCAGGTTCGCAGACGTCGTCAACGCGCACCTTACAGATGCAGCAGCGCAGGACAAACCGTCTTCTCCTCGTCCTCCACCGAGGTCCGTCACAATGAAGTCGGGGGAGATCATAGTCGATGTCGCTCCGCCGACCCTCGACGACGTATATGTTGCGCTATTCCGCGTTGTGACGTCCTCCTTCGACATGAGTACGTTCGAATGGCCCGACATTGCCCAATGGGCCCGCACGGAGGTGACCGCACTCCTTTCGCAAACCCATTCGTCGTCGCACGCCGACCTTTTCTGGCAACATATCATACTCCTCGCGACTGCCAGTCCCAGCGCGCTCGAGGTACAGGCGACCCAGTCTCCTGACATCCAGTTGGGTGACGACGTATATCGGCGGAGGTGGATTTTCGTGTGCTCGCTTCTCGCGATACTCCGTGTTTGCGAAGCGCAGGCGTACTCTGCAGACGCGAACACGCGCAGGGTACTGTCGTCGTTCTGGAATATGTGGCTCACTGCGCATCGGGCGTCGCCGCATTCGTGTCCTGCGCCCGTCGAGCGAGCAATACTTTTGGGCTTCATCCGTACTGCCGGCTTGGCGGGCGATGAGACGCTTTTGGACGAGATTATAGGCGCGCTGCCTACTTTGCAGCACCTGCTTCTCAAGTACGAGGACTATGTGCGTACAGGGCCGTTCGGCGATAGCGGTAGAGCGGGAGCAGCACTTGAGCTCGGGGCTGCATACGTCCAAATTCACGCTCGCGCCGGCAGCCTGGACTGGGCTGGCGTCTGTTGTGCTGTCCATCGCGCGAAGACTGTCACTACAGAGGATGGGCTGAACAACTACGCGAACCAGCTCATGCGGCACCTTCTCAGGCTTCGTCGATCAAGCGCTGCAGCCGAATTATACCACGTCCTGGTTGAGAACGTTATAAAGTTCGCAGACCAGACGCGCGTGGAGATGTGTCAGGTTTTTGCGCTCGAGCTGTCGACGTTCCCGCTTGCGATGCAGCTTCACGACGAGCGCGTCATGCCGCGGACCAAGATGTGCGCTGTCCTCGTCGCGCTCACTCGCGGTGTCTTCAGACAGCGATTCGCGAGGATTAATTCAACCGTCGCGCGCAACCTCGTTGCGTCCATCGACCATCACGAATATACGCCTGCACCTCGTACGCGCGAACACGCACACTTCCGATGGACTCTGGTCACTGGCGTTGCGAGCGGCGCGCACGACGCCGTGCTCGACTTGCTCGCCAAGCGCCTCGCAAAGTCGAGCGATCCTTCGTACGAATTCTTGTCCCGGTTCATCGTGGGCATTGCGGGCCAGCTATTGAAGCAGCGGCTCTTCCGCGCAGCCGCCCGCCTCCTCGACCTGATGCCTGCCCGCCATCCTGCCCGTGCGCGTCTGATTACTTTGACCATCGTACGACTCAGTCGCGGGACTGCTTACCACGTGGGACGGAAAGTCTGGCTCAAACACCGTTCGGTGTGGGTTAATGATCGACATCGACTGTCGCGAGCGGCTGTTCTCTACAAGTTCGCACGTTTCAATGCTCGTGACCCGCACCCGACGGCTACGATGACCCTTCGGAGACAGCGGTTGGAACCTCGTCGTCCGGACGTCGCGTACCGTACGGCCATGCAACTCCTCGTCAGGGCAGGGAGAATCCGCGCCGCAAATCGACTGCACACAGCAATCCAAACCGCCGGCCATGTGCATGAGAAGACTGCGTCTGTTCTAGGCAATATCCTCCTATATTCCCGCCTTCGTCCACGCCGGCAGCGTCGCCTGTTACGGCAAGTTCGCGCTGTTTTCGCAAAGCTCGACGAGCTGTGCGCATCACCGAACTTCCGACCAGACCGCGTAACGCTCAACATCGTACTGAAGGCCGTCATTCATTGGGACCTCGCGATCGACGTGTCCAAGTTGCGATACTTGTTCAATCAACTCATTGCGAGTGGATATCCGGGAGCACCCCTGCCTATTTATTTGGGTCGAGCGGAGACCGCCTTTGACATGGGGAAAATTCAACGGGTGATGCAGGACGTGCCGAGGGGACCCATCCATTTCGCTCGGCATGTACGGCCGCTCTACAGGCAGTTCATGTCTGCATTTCGAGCTCGTGGCGACTGGGAGAGCACGAGGATACTTTCGCGGCAAGTTGCTGCTCTGCGCGACCGGGTAGCCGAGAGGGAGAGAGTGCGCTTGATTAAGACATCTATCGGTCGAAGCAGAGCTCGTTATGCCCGCGAGCATGCTAGGCTGGTGTCATCGGCAGGTTGATTGTCGCGTCAGCAAATGGTGTATGATCAAGCTCTAAGCTGCCATTTCACTGTCCTTTGTTGCAGTGATTGACAGTTTGGAACGACGTATGTACTTCGATGCCCCACCCTGCACGTCCGTACAATTGAGCTCTCGTGTCTTCTATATCATGCAAGATATACAGTAGTTCCGCAATGTACATGAGGGTCCGTATGCGATAGTACAAAAACAAGAACGTGCTAGAGCCCTATCCGGGGCTCAGGCATCCACTGAGGACTCTCAGGTCTCGACGGCGGGTTTGCAAATGGGTCGGGCCATGGCATGTCGAGAGTACCAAAACTCTCGTCACTGAGGTTCCCCTCGTCGCTCATGGTCTCGTCCAGTAAGCTCGCATTCACATCCCAATCCATGGACGAGGGCAGATCGTAGGTCGTGCCCGGCGTGAGTAAGGGTTCCTCGCTTGCGTGAGCTACGTCGTCGTCGTTTCGGTCGATTAGAAGCGGCTGAACGTCTGCCTCGTCGGGAGAGGTAGATGGTGGCGGGTCGTGGAATGCAGCAAACATGCTCGGAGCTCGGGTAGCGGCACGCTTCGCTATCGAGCCTGAACTTGTAAGGAAACGTACGAAGGAGCGCACTACATCGCACTCGTCGCGGTTCAGGTTCAGGACGAGTGACGACACTCGCGCCGGCCGCAAGCGAGAGTCTTGATAGTACTTCTCTGAGCCAAGGTTGAGCGTGGAGGCCATTACAAGAATGCGAAACGTACCACATATGGCGCCAACTGCACGAGCCACACCTATTCGTACATCCACAATGGAATCGTGCGAGAGCTTGCCGAGATTCTGCCACATCTCCGGCTGGCCGAGTTCAGCTAGGCCGACGCGATCGTTCAGACAGATTGAGAGACAGCAAGCGGAGTACCTGCGGACCATGTCAGTAGGAAGGGCAAGGACGTCACATACACTCACGTATGTCGGTCTCGGAAGAATTTGCTATCAGATAATGTACCAAGCGCGCGCCGCGCAGTGGGCAGATACGAGTCAGTTGTCGAAAAAACGTCCGGTAGCTGAACGGCGTCAGGATTTCGCAGAATTAACGTTGAAACCGGACTGACCACGCTGATGGCAGCTTCCCGCACGGCAGAAACCGGGTCCTTCAACGCTCGGAGAAGGAGTGCCCAGACAACGCTGATACGAGAACGCAGATGCGGAGCGATCACGTACAGCGACGCGGCAAGAGTTTCTCGCTCGCGCCATCCCAGTAGACAATCCACCCAAATCTCTTCGAGTTCATCTCCAACGTCTTGACGGTCGTCCTCCGACAACGCCTCGAGGAATGCAGGTAGCGCTACGATGGCCTTCAACCGCACGTCACCTGCAGAGGTCTCCGGAGATCGGACGGAGTCCCGCCAAACACTCAAGAGATCGTGATGTGCGTTGTCCGGCCCAATAATCTTGGCAATCTCGCCAATGCTCGCCGCGATCGTCCGTCGAACCTTGTGCACTGCGCTTTGCGAAAGATGGAAGTAGAAGTCTCGCAATTCGGTCCATCGCGATGCTCCCAATGTCAAAGCAACGGCAGGGAAGTTGAAAGCGCACGTCAGCTCGCGCGACGGGTCGGTCCACGGATTACGAGGGTCCTTGACAGGCTTGGGTGTGAGCCTTCCCGACGGATTCTGCGATGATATGGCGCTGAAGAATCCGTTGCTCGCCCATATTCGATTGGCCGAACGGGAAGACCACTCGGCAGGATCCCCCAAGAACAGGTTCAGGATTTCGGCGGGAGGGCCGTCAGGATCATCCTTGAACGCATGGATGATCTCGCCGAGGACTTCGAGCACAGATGACCGCACAGTATCGTTCTCGTCTGTCGCGTATACGGGAAGCACGTCAAGGGCGAGGACACGCCGTGCTTCAGGCGATAACCTCGTAATAATGTTTGGCAGCGAGAAAATAGCCGCCTGTCGAACGTTCCATGATGAATCGTGCAGCCAGCGCTGGAACAGCGGTAGCTGCGAGCACAGTCAGTAAAGCTACAATATGCGTGTGTCGATACCACATACAAGATGAGCGACCAGAATTTCCACCGGCACGACTTTGGCCAGCGCGCCGAGAGCAAATGTCGCCTCGCGACGGACCCAGAATTCGGGATCGTCGCGCAGCTGCGAGACTTCTTCTACGAAGACTGTCCGGATCTCATCTGCAAGAGGGGCGGTGGCTAGGAAACCAATTAAACCCCCATTTTCATCACAAGCACGTATATTCTAGTTACTCACCGTTCGCCGTGATTGTCGCAATGAGGCCCATACTTGTAAGACGGCCGATAGCTGCGTCGTCACTGGAGATGCCTGGGTCGTGCACAGGTAAGGGCGGCCGTGAAAGATCAGTGGCTTGCCCTCCGCCTTGCTGCAACATTGGGTCCCGCGCCTCGCCCTCCTGTGGGAATGGAGTGCCAGGGAATAGCGCTGCAAGAGCGACGGGATCTGAGTTTGTAGGCGGCGATGCGTGTGCATGCTCGCTGAGTGAATATGGAGATTGAAATCCGCTCTGAGGAGGAAGAGCGATATGACCGGGCGGTGCTGCGCGGCTGAACGACTGCGTAGGATCCGATGGAGAGAGATGAGGAGGAGCATCGCGTTCTGGCGGTAGCGAAGCGAACTGCGGCATGGAAGGCGATACAGATGAAGAAGACGTGGCTGAGGATTCGGAAGAGGGCGCAGCAGAGTGGGAATAATCGGGAGAAGGTATCCTATCGGGCGATGAGGGGTCGGACGGGTGTGGCAGTAATGCATCGACGATCTCGTTCGTGGCGGTAGAGTGCGTCTTCATCACTGCTGAAGGAGGCGAGGGTATTCGAGTTTCTGGTATGGTATCGACAGAGTGTTGTACCGGGAGGTCCTCCTCGGAAGCACGCTTCCCAGAAAAGCCAGGATGTTCGCCAGGCGGATTATCCGGAGCGACGTGCGCTGTAAGATCTCGCGATGGGATGGTAGTCTCTGGTCTTTCCAGCACAGCGTCGAGTTCTACCCGACTGGTACTCGGCAGAATGCTCTGCTTCGGAACACCGTTGGTGGACGAAGGATCCACCAAGCCGCTGGAGCCATCCTTCGAGGAACGCGGAGCGATTTCTGGTGAAGCGCGCGAAGGGACGTCAGAGACAACGTGTTCTGAAGGCGGTAACAGAGGAGGCGACGCGTCAGAGGCAGAGGCAGAGGTGTCGGTGACAGTATTGTGCAAATCCGCCGGGACGTCATTCGCGTTCTGCGTAGAGACCAACGGCGAGACACGGCCCCCAAAAGCGACGACCTGCGGAAGTAGCGGTGCATTGAGCAAGCGCGCATCTTCGCTATCCTCCGGCGTAGACGCTGACTCGGTGACTGGTGGCGAAGACTGACTCGTGTCCAACAGTGGTGGTCTCTCAATCCTAGGGGCCTCTTCTGGGAGTGGATCTTCCGCAAAAGCGGATATGGGCACGTCGGGAGGCTGGCGTGAATAAGAAGCGTCCTCGCTCTGGGCCTCTGTGTTGTCCAAGTGGGCCAGACCCACGACGACCTCGAACACAAGCTCCCTCTCCACGAGATGACGTTGCTGTTCCCCGAACAGCAGACTGCTCTTTGCACGAGCCCAGTCGGCAGAATGGAGGCGGTTGAGAATCTCTACCACGACCATCCGTGCATTTGCACCAACAGTCGTGTGCGGATTCATGAGTAAGGAGCCGAGCAGCGGGGTGAACGATTGGACGGAGATGACGGGCGGATCGTGTTCTCCCTCTGGTGGATCTCCATTGACGAGGTCGCAATGCTACAAGGCACGCGTGGTCAGCCATGCACTCATCGCGAGTTGATCAGAAATACGAGATTTCTCGCACCGTAAAAAACCACCACATTATGTCGACGATACCGGTCACGAGCGCTTCTTTGACCGGGTCTAGGCAGAGGATAATGAGCATGGACATGGTTTACACCAGGTAATAACGCACCTGTATCTGTTGCGAGAGGATTGAGCAAAGGCATGATGTAAGTGACCGCGTCCACCGGGGGCGCATCGTTTAGTAGCGCAGGCAGCTCGCGAGCGATGTATATTCTGCGCGCCGCGTGTGAATAGCATGGTAACGGCGAGCGCGGGCTAACTGTACGCACCGATGGAAGACAGAATGACTCTGCGCGAACAGGTAGGCGCGTTCGACGACAGTCAAATCGTCATCCAAACACAGCTCGAGCGCCGGGTCTTGCGCTGGCGGGGGCGACTCCTCGTCCTCGGCTTCCAGCTCTGCCTCTGGCGGAATCGCGAGGCGCAGCACGGGGCCGCGTGGCGGGCCCGTGTCTGCGGGGTCGTCCAGCTCGTCTGGTGCGGGCGCGGGCGGGTCTGCGTCGCGTACTGATGGAATCGCGACCCGTGAGGCAGGCACGTTGGCGGGCGCGGGCGCAGGCTCGGGGCTCGTCGCGGCCGAGCTCGCAGAGTCCTGGTGGGTGTCGGGCGACGCGCTTCTGCCCGTGGACGAGGGCGAGGACGCGAGCGGGCTGGGACTAGCGTCCGCAAGCACGGGCACTGGCTGCGCAAGGACAATGAGCTGGCTCGTCGCCGCCATGTCTCTTTGCAGCATCGAGCAGTCCTGGCAGGGGGCGCGAGCGCCGTGAGCGCGGGGCAGGAACGTCGCTCAGAGGGATTGCAAGCGTCCGGAAGAAAACGAAACTCGCAAGCAAGCGCAGAAACTGAAGCGCCTCCTGATCTTCAGCACTCAATTTCGTACATATGACAGCACAGAGCAGGGGTCGTTCGTCATTTCAATCTCTATATCTAAATAATCAATCGCGAAACGCTCACATCCCACCGCCTATCTCTTTACAGCTTAGCCTCCCCGCGCACCACCTTGTCGATGCCCTCTGCGACGTAGCGCACATTCTTCGTGTTCAGGCCCGCCATCGAGATACGGCCGTTGTTCGTCAAGTAGATGTGATACTTGTCCGTCAACGTCT
>KV426582.1:0-15716 GCA_001632375.1 Exidia glandulosa HHB12029 | reverse complement strand
GAAATGTAGGTCAGGTGGTGCTGTAATACAGGCGGTGGGCGACATCGTCGACGACCCAGTTGAGTCCCTGGATGAGGTTGTGGCCCGTGACGGCGCTGCAGGGAAGCACTTTCCATCTGTGGGACTTGATAGCGCGGAGGTCGAGTGCCTGCACACTGGAGTGAGCGAATGTTAGGAGAAGGGGTGGGGACTGACATCGCGAATCTCGTCCTGGGTGAGGGAGCCCGGGATGTCCTGCTTGTTGACAAAGACGAGGAGTGATGCGCCGGCGAGTCTGTCCTCTTGGAGGAGCGAGTGGAGCTCTTGCTTGCAGTCGTCGAGACGGAGACGGTCTGACGAGTCCACGACCCAGACGATCGCGTCCGTCTGCTCAAAGTAGTTGCGCCAGTAGGGACGGAGGGTGCGTTGCCCGCCGACGTCCCACACGTTCAGCGTGTAACTGGATAAGCGTGAGCATGGCGCAATGGAGGTTGGATACTGTGAGATACGCACTCACGAGTTGTGGACAAAAGTCTTGATGTTGAAACCGAGTGTCGGGGAGATGGTGGAGATGTCCTCCCCGTTCAGTTTCTTCAAGATCGTCGTCTTCCCCGCGTTGTCCAGTCCGAGGAACAGGAGCCGCATCTCCTTTTCTTTGCGCCGGTTCTTCCGTATCACCGTAAGGAGTCCCATCGTTGGAGGACAAGCTCAAGACGCGAGTGCGGCTGCGACCGACTCCTCGATATGCTTTCTTCCCTCACACGACGAGCAGCTCGCTCTTATGCCACTCTTAAGCCCGCGCCGTTTGGGCAACCGCGGCTAGAGTCGCACCCGCATTTGCTCAAGGAGGGCGAGATGACGGGTGGGATACAGAGCGCAGAATACGCGGCACGGCGTGCGAGGCTCGTCGACGCTCTCCCGGATGACAGCATCGTCGTCGCTGCTGCTGCACCCATCAAGTACATGACAGAGAGTGAGTTTAAGTATGTAGACTCGTGTATCTCGTCGTTGACGCGTCTCCAGACATTTTGTGCGTCCAGGTGTCGCGCTCGGATCGGCATACCGCTGACGTCGCTCGCCGCGGCATAGCTACCGGTACAGGCAGAACAGCAACTTCTGGTATCTCACAGGCTGGGCCGAACACGATGCCGCAATAATAATTCGTGCGACACCCATCCAGCTGGTCTCAGACATCGTCTGACGCGTCTGCAGAGAAATCGGCCAGCTCTTCCCGCGGCTACAAACTCTCCGCGTTCGTCGCGCCCAAGGACGAGAATGAAGAGCTCTGGGACGGTGCACGGTATGTACCTTCCACTGCTGCGTTTGACTTGACTGAACGCTTCAAGAACAGGTCTCGACGCCGCCGCCGACTTCCTGGGTGCTGATGAGGTCCGTCATCCTCAAGACTCACTCCCTCCCACTAACTTGCTTGAACAAGGTATACGACTACAAACGCTTTGTTCCGGAGCTGCAGCGCGTTCTCAATACATCCGCCGCTGTCACATATGTCGAGAGCGAAGGTAACAGGACTACAAACGCCGGTGTCCCACACTACGTCCAGCGCGCGCGCGATCCGGACCCATGGCTGCTGGAGTTCTTCACGTCACCACGGACTCCGAGGAGACGGGACTTGAAGCGGGAACTTGCAAAGCTGCGTGTGGTGAAGAGCCCCGCGGAGCAGGAGGTCATGCGCGCCGCGGCCGACATTACGGCGCGTGCGCACACCAAGGTGCGTCCTTCACTGTGTGCGTGTGCATGGATTGACGACGTATGAGCTAGACGATGTGTTATGTCCAGCCTGGGTTGGGAGAAGCGCAGCTCGAAGCACACTTCGCGTATCTATGCGCGAGGGACGGCGCTCAGCGGCCGGCGTACGTGCCTGTAGTCGCGTCCGGGTGAGTACGAGTGCATTTCCAGGCGTCATGAGGGCTGATGTGACTGAGAAGCGCGAACGCTCTTGCGATACATTACGTGGCGAATAATGCGTTGCTGGAGAGCGGCGAGATGGTGCTCATGGACGCGGGATGCGAGTACAAGTGCGCTTCCCTTCTTCCTTCCGTCTGTGGATTGACTGACCGGACTCTGCAGCGGATATGCCTCAGACCTTAGTGCGTAATCTGTCGTCAATCGCGTCCATGTTCCTACTTATCTTAGCCGTCGTGCTTTCCAGCGCGAACGTTCCCTGTCAACGGCACCTTCACATCCCCGCAGGCTGATCTGTATGCCGCGGTCCTCTCCGTGCAGAAGGCGTGCATTCCGCTCTGCACCGCGGATGCCGGGTACAACGCGCATGACCTTTACTTTCACGCTTGCCGGCTGCTGCATGCCGAACTTACGCGTCTCGGATTCGACCTAAAAGAGCGCGAGGTTGAGCGTGTGCTGTGTCCGCATGGGGTCAGCCATAGTGTTGGGATCGGTACGTCTCGGAGAACGTCTGAACCGCCACTCTTCCTCATGGTGTTCAAGATTTGCATGAACCGCACTTCGACTCTTCTGAGAAGTACATTTTGGCTGCTTCGGTGGAACTCGTTGCGACTGACTGACTTCTTCTGAAGGTTGAAAGAGGGAATGGTGATCACGGTCGAGCCGGGTGTGTATGTTCCACCGCTTCCGCAATATCCCAAGCACTTCCACGGTCTCGGCATCCGAATAGAGGTGTGTCTAAGTCTTTCTTTCACTCTCTTGTTTGTTTCTGACGTAATTTCTAGGATGAAGTTCTTGTGCGGAAGGACCATTCGGTTGTTCTCACCTTGTCTGCACCCAAGGAGGTATGTGCACTCACTTTGTCTGCTGACCGTGCCGTGACTGATGTGTTACCTGAAGATCGTGGATGTAGAAGGGGCATGTCAGGATGTGTTAGGTTTGGGAGCAATGTAACTACAAGAGCTCTGATCAGTGATTAGCACTACTCGTGTGTTTTTGGAAATGTCACTGGGCGCAGCCGGGGTGAAGAATTCGGGGAATTCAACCGGCTGAAGAATCCCAAATCAGCTCCGCAGCAGCTGCCTCCGGGTGTTCAATGTTTGTTACCCGTGGTTCTTACTTTGTAATCGTCGTCATGGCAACAATTAGCTTTTGCAACTCTTAATCACAGTGTGAGCCGCCCCTTCAGGCGGCAGATTACAGTCACGCTCATTTCAATGTTATTACATTGCGCGGGTAGGTAGTAGTATACGAGTACGCACTTCGAGTTCGAACATTTTCCGACATGGACAGCTGCAATGTGAGTGTGCAGCGTTGAAGCACTTCGTATCTACAACATTATGGCCCTCTACTTAAGAGTGGGCTGGCTGGTTGAGCTCTCAGTGCAGCAGGTTGACATTCAGCTTACTTCTCAGGCGTGCAGCTGCTCACAGAGTCCGTGGGAAGTCGGTGGAAACTGGAAAGTCCGCTGATGAAAAACAGGACACAATGGAGTAGGTGTAAGGACGTGGGCAGCATCTAAGGGTTTAGATGGTTTGAAGCGAGCTGTGACAGTGAGCGTAAAAAGGATCAGGTAGCGAGATACTCTAGTGTGTCGACATCTGTAGTCTTGAAGTCTACGATTTACGGTTCGAGTACCTGGAGCGAGCGAGAACAAAGTAATGTCAAATAATGGTTAACAGAGAGTAAGTGCAAGCAATTTGCTGAAGCAAACTACGGCGGGTCGCGCATGGGCGCTTCGGAGTCAAATCCCCCGGCTCCCTTACACGTGTTGCTTACTGGGGTGGTGTGTCTAAAGATGTGACGATAGACTGGTCAGTACTCAGTACTGACCAAATTTATTACTGAGTTCCAAAACACCATTTAGCTGTGTGCCCCCAGTGTAGCTAGGGTTATAGTGTCCGCATGATAGAGTACCACTACAGTATTGAATCAAGCTCAGGGGTCAGTGATATTAGAAAGTCTCCTACATTGTGAACACAGTGTACACAAATTTGTGAAGCCATGAAACGGTGCGGCTGTGGCATAAGCACGGAGGTATCGGTCAGAGGGAAATCTAACTCTACAACAGTATGTTAGGCTCGAGTGTCTGCAGGGTGTGCAAGCTACAAGGGATCACAAGATGGAGACTCGGAACCTTCATGGCATGCCAAATTTAAGTGAGCCACACGCAGGCACGTCGAATGCCACCGTCGGAGATCCGGATCTTTTCACGGAGATGACCACCTGTCACCAGTCAGCATTTGGCAAATTCCGGTTATGGCGGCTCGGGAGAAAGAACATGTCACATGCGTGACCATAACCAGCTGACACTCGGGTTAACTATCTGGGCGTCTATCTGTCGGATCCGGAGCCTTCACCAGGTTCGTCAGCTGGTCGAATTCACGGGATTATTCACCCCCTTTGCGCCCAGTGTGTGCAGTAGTAAGTGAGGAAGGAACCAAATCAATGGAGGGTACCGGACTGCTGGTGCATCCAGCGGCAATCCTGCCAAGTGCTTTGCCACAGCTGGCTGTGTACATCGAAGTAGGCTGTAGTATGTCAGAAACACCACAGATCCTATCTGGGTGTTCAGCAGATAGACGGAGAGGCGAGTACATCACATGGTGATATAGAACAGATCGAATCTAGTGTATATGGAACACACCCAAGAGGTATATAAGTGATGCAAGACTGGAACCGAACGAGCGAGAGAGATCAGGGCATGAATATCAATCAGAACAATCAATCCAAGTCATGCAAGTGAGATGCAAGGTGATGCTAGCCATGTGGGAACGGGGCCAAAAGACTGAGGCCGGGTATGATGTGAATGGGAGTATGCGAGGCATGTCTCGAATGTGAGCGGCAGTGGGGAGGGAGACAGAGAGAGAGAGAGAAGTACATATCTACAGAGTCCATTAGAGAAAGGAGAGAGAGAGGAGAAATGTCCACTTGAACTCGGATGAACGTCTAACAACCAGGTCTTCGACCGGGCGTGTTTCATGCGCGCGCTTGCACGTGAGATAGCCTAGGAAGGTGCGACATGCAACACAACGACACACCGCCGGATCCGCAACTGCACGGTGAAGAGGGTGAGCACGACACCCCCCTGCAAGCGCAATATCGAAGTGTGGCTTGCGAGCGGCGTGTTCATAGACAAGTCCAGGCATGGGCCTATGGTTGAACAGGAGTGGCTTGCATCAGTCGTTGTGTGGTTGTGGTGCCTCTCACGGGTCATCGTGTGGAGTGCATGGTTGGAATACGATGCTAGTTGTCTCGCAGCAGGTTGTGTGGACGTGGGGCTCGCAGTGGGAGGCGATCTGATCTTCTCTTTGCATGATGGGCACGATGAGGATAGATCGGGAGTGGTGAAAGAGTAGTAAGAGAGTTTAGAAATGGGCCAAAGAATATTGCAGAGTTGTTTAAGGGTAAACAGAGACACTAAGTCCCTGCGGTGGTCACCACTTTGATCGCCACACACTAAACTCAGCAGGAACTGACAAAGGCAGAGCCTAGGACAACTCTAAGAAACAGGGAGGGATCAACACAACAAAAAGCTGAAGTGTAGGATGTAGGTAGAGGGGATGACTTTGAAGAATGTAGTGGGGACGAGTGGGTGTACGCATCGAGGAGTATTGGGGGGTTTGGGTTGTAGGGATTCATTCTACTAAGCCAATGCCAAGCACTGAGCTGCGTCGAACGAAGTGTACCGTTTCTGTGAAGTGAGATCGTCTCCTAGCCGTACCACCACTGTGTGGTGCTAGTCAATGTGCAGAGGCCGCTTCGTGTCCTACTGCCAAACACTGAGACTTCCGAACAGAAGTTGGGTAAGGATTTGTATTCTTGTTGTTGAGGCAGATGAGAGCGAGAGTGGTTGAGCTTGTAGGTGAGCTGTGTCCTGTGGGATTGAAGATCTCCAAGTACAGGAAAACGGACACCTTTATATACAGGTCCGGTCAGGTACAGGGAAATCGAGCTACCGAGACTTTGATCAACTTCGGTGCTGCGTTAGGTCGCGGGGCTCAATGGTATTGAGGGCGGTAGAGCCTCGGAGGCTCGGCATCGGTCGTACTGAATGCACTCTTTACGAGATGCTCGTGACTTGCCTGATCCGATGGACTCGGAGAGTTACGATTGTATTGTCTGGCCGGCGGCAAAAGCGTGGGAGCACAGGAGTGTTACGACCGAACACCGTCCGGGACGTGTTGGGAAAGGGCAACAACGTATAGAGCACATTGTCAGCATGCCACAACCAGGGCCGCCGAATTACACCGGAAGATGGAGACGAGCAAAGTCCTCACAACCGTGACATACGTGTCCGACCCCGAGTCACGGCCGACATGCGATGCAACGCGCGCTGAACCCCCACCCGGTCCTCGAACAGGCGGCACGTATACTCGTTACCATCAGGAAGCGTCAACCAGCTTCCAAGGCAACCGGAATAGCTCGGAATGCGTACATCACCCCTTCTGACGATCAATCGCGCTTCCGGGGCACCGACCGGTCACGGCCTACCGACCGATATCTCTCGCTCACGCCATTCACGCTATAGCCGCGGACCCGAGTTGCTGGCGCCACGCGTCTCGTGTACTTCTCACGTGGACGTTCCACTCCCTTGCACGGCTCCATTCCTGCCTCATGTAGACCCGCTCGACTTCTTCTTGAGCGATCCTCCATCGGAACCAACGTGGTCAACAACCGCTGCAAGTTCTGGTGCAAACGCTACCACGCTCGTCAAGCAGCGTTGGGGGTCGAGCACTGCTGGCATATCCTCCAGGATATGTGAGATCCTTAGGCAGCTCGTTTCTATTCCCTCAACACTCTGTGTTCGCTCCCGTGCGCTGATAGAGTGTTGCGTGCTTGTCTCGTAAGCGCTCACTGGTCACGCCACGAGCTTGGTTTGTGATCGAAGCTTGTGGCTGTGCTCATGCTGTCAAACTGCGATAGTCTCCCCTAGCAGCTGTCGGTGTCTTGTCAGGAACGTTTCGGTCCTTAGGCGGACCTCACGTTCCTTGGGTCTTTATCGCCGCTTCAGACGCTCGTCACGCTCCACATCCCCGTGCCTCGACGACGCCTCGCAGATACCCGAACACACCGCAGGACCTCAACCACTGGTGCGCATCAATTCGAGTCCTCTCTACGTCGCCCTGACCGCACTGTCCGATATGTGCGGGCCGGGCTACTTCGACTCTCGCTTCACCTTCGAGCTCACCGCGCTCCCGCAACTGTCATCGCCATTGCCACCACCATGCTCGACGCGCGCAGATGGACACCACGACTGTGTTCCACACTGCGCGTGTACGATGCACCGCATGCACCTCTCGCGTCACGCCTCCGACCATCGCACCTTCCTTGCCGAGCTCCTCGCACATGCGTACACCCCTCGCACATGTCTCGACCCCCTCGCACCCTCGCCTCTCGCGTCACAGCATCTTCGGCTGCATGCCGATATGGCTGTGTATGCCGCGGATGCCGACCACCGACAGTGCCAACCTCGGACGAGCCACACCATCCCGTCCAGGTGTCCGAGGGTTGTGCGTGGGTACTCGGGATGCGTCCCCGACTCTTGGCGTTCGCCAAGGACGCCTCGTCGTGTGTTGCGAGCCAAGGTGCGGTCGTTCATTGCCTCGCGCGATGACTCGCTTGCTTGCTGGTTATTGCATTGCGTCGCTCGCCTGTCACGGTTGTCTCTCGCATCGGGTTCTCGGTGCCGCTCGTTGCATCTCGCGCATGCCCGCATCCGCGACACAATGTCGCACGCTCTCGCATATGTCCTTGCTGTCCTCGCTGTCCTCGTCGCTGCCGCTGCTCGCATCCCTCGCATGGGTTGGTTCTCGTCTGCTTGTGTTCGTTCCCCCATGGCCTCTTTAGTATGTTCTCTTTCATGTTGCTTCACTTCGATGCCTTCTATTCTTGTTGCCTCGGCCCTCGCATCTCGGCTATTCGTGTTTGCTTCCGGTTCGCATATGTAGACCGGAGTTTCCCGCTTTGTACCTTAGATTTGGTCTGGTCTTGCAACCGTCCTATACGTCTCGCCTTCTTCCTCACACTGAGCGCCCAACGTTTGGCGAGTATGCCCAACGTTTGGCGAGTATATAGCCGCGTTCTGACATGTCTCTTCAGAACAGAGACAGAGATGGCCGGCCGAGAAGCCAGAGAAGAGCATGTGCAGGATCTGCATTGATACGAGGGGTGATGGTTGATAGAGGGATGGTCGTTTCAGACTGGTATGGCGCGTTTGAGTGCTGGAGTTCCCCGCGAGTGTGTATGGTCCTGGGCGAGTGAATATCCCTTGAGGGGTCGTTCAATACGTCCATCGTGAGAGCGCGGGTCGTATGCAGTGTACTCTAGTCCCAATGAAGTGGTTCGGATGCGAGTGCTGGTGCGTGTGTTGCTCAGTGGTCGATGAGGAGGTGCAAAAGTCGATGGTGTAAAAGTGTTCTGGCGCCGCGGGGTCGTGCAGGTGCGTTCTCAGGACAAGGACGACGGACCACGGTACGTTGTGTGTGCATGAGTCGCCATAAGGATGTGGTGCGTCGTCAAGAGGTGTTTCGTCTTGTACGACGGGATCTGCCGAGGAATGTGATACCACATTGCTCAGCGGTTCCTGACGCGTGCAGATCGTAGATCTGATGCCGCGTGAACCTGCAAGGAGTCTGCTCGCTGTTTGTGTCGGTGAGGAACATATTGAGAGTTCCCGTTGAAGTCGAAATCACGCAAATTTCTTGACAAGCGGATTTGGGGCTGATCAGCGTCAAGCGAGTGTGTGCATGTTGTATGTAGTGTACGCTAGTGTGGGCGGCTCAGAGGCATGGGAGAGAGGAGAGGGTTCGGGAGCAATAGTAGTAGGCACCCAGGGTTCGGGAGTTGTAGATATGAGATCGCTCGTGTTAGGTTTGGATACACATCGCTCCTTGGTTCCGTTCACCGATAGTGCCCGAGCCACCCTCACTAGTCTTCACGAAGTGGTTTTGTAGTGAACTTTGGTGCGTGTGTTGCTCATAGGGCGGTGCGACGGTGTGAAAGTTGATGGTGTAAAAGTGTTCTTTTTGGCAAGAGGCCTTGCCGGTGCATTCTCAGCATGAGACTGGTGTCACAGCACACCAAGTCGGCCTCGTGTACGTGAGGGTAGTGCCCAAGGAGAAGGGAGAGAGGTTGGTCGAAGGGATGAGCGGGGGGACGTGTCTTGCGGTATATCAGACCATACCAAAGCTAGGGTACATGGAACGGCATTGGCCGGTACATATGGCGATCCAGAAGCAAACCTAAGTGGGATTGGCAACGAGCGACGAATGCCTATGGAATCGCGGATGAACAACAGCGGTCAGAGGGGCAATGGGAAAGGGGTTGCGATACATAGAAATAACCACGAAGGGAGAATGAACAGCAGACGTGACAAAGGGGAAAGGAGACAGACGGAGATAGAGAGAGAAAGAGTTCATGCCTATATGAGGGTATACGGCGGGTATGACGACAACACGTACTGTGTGCATACAAGACGCCAAGGTGCAGGTACGTCCAAGCACCAGCGGCGATAGTGGAAAGTCGACCTCCAGTCGAGTATGTGATCCAATGTCGAACAGGGCCGGGAACGACAAGAGCGGGAAGACGATGGGACACGCTCCTGATGTGGTGTCGAGGACAAACACATACGTCCAAGCGCTCATTGAGCAAGTGGTACTTGATTCGACTCCCTTGTGCTCAGGGTAACCACCTCATTGATTATGCTGCTGTCCTGTGCTTGTTCTTTTCACCATTGCCAAACTCTGTACAGGAAAGACGTTGCGAGCCAGTGGAACCAAACAATTGAACCGGGCAGCCTGAGCAGGATGTCATGAGTCGGACGGACTTATGCTAAGGCCGCCCTCCTCGTAGGACTTTTCGCCGCTTACGCCCTATCCCGCGCACGACCGCGTATCCCGAGTCGGCCGGATCCGACCGCCTTCTTCGCCTATCTCCTCCATCTCTACCACCCTCCTCGCCCCTACATTCGATGTCCGCGCGCCAGATCCCTCATTGCGTCTATTGCGAGGACCAGTTCGAGCACCAATATGGGATGTGTCCGACCTTGGCGCGCGTTCCCCGCGATCCCCGCGCTGCAGGCGCGACCAACGCATCGACAAGCACCACCAGCCCCGAATCACCCAGTACCACCACCAGCGCCCCAGCCATCGCAGCCCTCACCGAAGCAGAGCTCGAATTCCTCGGGGCGTCCAGTAACCTTACTCCTGTCACCATCGACGCTATGTACAACCGTATGCGCGCGGCTTACGCGGCCGCGGCAGACGCCCAAGCCGATGCTGCTGAGAAAGCTCTCCTGGCTCGCCGCCAGATCCAGCACGCCGCCAGCCAGGCTAGACTTTTGTACCTCTCACTCATCCTCTCTCAGGCCCGAGGCCCGGCCTGAGGGATGTGTCCGAGACGACCGAGGACCTTCCAACACTTGACGTGGTCGGATGCCGCGGCTCCCGCGGCTTCCACCCCTGCATACCCAATGTTCCGTATTCTCGGTCTGCCTTCTCGTATTCCGCGTTTCTGTATTCACCACGCGATCCGTCTGCGTATATCCCATCCCCCATATCCAGTTATGTCGGTATTGGTCCGTTTCCTTCTGTAGGCCTTGAGGCCATGCCGTTCTTTGACTCAGGCTTCTCGTAGTACGCGTGTCCCGGCGCCCGCGGCCGGACCCCTTTCGCTCCTTGATCCGGACTTCTCGTAGTACGCGTATCCCGGCGCCCGTGGCCGGCTTCCTCTCTCTCTCTGATCCTTGCCTTGGCCCTCTATATATACGCGTCACCTGTTGTGTACATACCCTAGATTCGATCTGGTCTATCCTACACCAGTGATGCTTTCTCGCTGAGCTGCCCGCGTATCCTGCGGGCTCTCTTCCTCGACCCCTCCTCCTTCTCCCTCCGGCGTCCGTTCATGCGGCGAGGCATGACCGGTGTGCTCCTGACACAGGACCATCTGCTAGTATCACGAGGTCATCAACGGTGACGACCTTCGGCAGATTTTTGGGAAGAAGAAGACGACGGCAAGAAGCACAACCCTAGCACCCAGCACAAGATCTCTTTTGTTCTTGTGATTTTGATTGACACAGTAATGTGGTGGTCGTGGCCTCGTAACTTCATTCCACTCTAATACATCCCGCCAGTTCCTTGAAGGATCGACACAGCCAAGGATGACAAGCCTGTGAGGACTTGTAAGCAGGCTGCATCATCATGACTGCTGTCTTCTCTGGTGCGTTGGTCGTACAGTGCGTATGGACCTGTGTTACAGATCTGGGTCTGATAGCATACAGCTGGGGCAGATTTGTTCCACCCAGCAGACTCGTGCTCGGATTCAACAGCTCTGGACTTATGGGTTGTATCAAGTACATCAAGGGCGAGATTGTCACCTCGTCCACGGGCACAGTCGACATTCTCTTTGACGATGGCTACAAGACAGATGAATCGCTCATTCTAATGGCCCTCATGTCTAATGAGATACTTGCACAGGGCACAAGGAAGGAGGTCTATAAGGTCTGCACACCGTACTCTATGCTGCGATGGTACTGATAAGCCACTTAGCTGAAGGCGTGTCCCAGCATGTTAGCAGCGAAGTGCTTCAAGAATGTCAACGATGAGGATGCTGTAGTTAGCCATGACGACAACTGCATAGCCATCTTCGGCGAGATCATGAACATATGCGCTGGGCAATGGCTCCTGAACTCGTTCTTCAATGATGCTAAACGTGCCAATGTTGAAGTACATACTAGTAAGCATCTGCCTTCCCCTTTACATTACTCGCCTCACACGTAGCAGGTCTCAAGTTCACCGACATGCACATCATCTAGCAGTTGAAGCCTGACAGCACGACCGGGGACGATGAGCTTGATCGCCACTGGCTGCTAGAGCCGCTTCGCACTGTCTTGGTCAGGAAGTTCTTGGGCACCATGGACCATCCTGCGTCAACGGTCCTTCTGGAACGGACTGTGCATGCCTTTGTTCACTGGGCTTTTATGCGGGCTAAAGGTCAGGCTGTGTACACCGACATGCAAGGTACAGAATGATACAAAATGATCCAAATCTCGTGACTCATGTACTCCAGCATCACTTGGTCCTATCAATGGCCTCGATGGCTGGCACCTATTTGACCCCATGCGCCACACAGCTCAAGGGTACACTATCATTGATGCAGGACAGGGCCGCTACTGTCGGTGATCACAGAATGGCAGGCATCGACAAGTGGAAGGAGTCCATGAGTGCGACAAGGTCTGCATCGCGCTGCAGCTGCCTGACCCAGCAACCTTGTCTGAGGAGTAACACACGGAATGTGTCCACATTGTTTGCGAGGTAGAAAGTGTTGCATGACTTCATTTGGTACTATAGCAATTAGCAATGTTGACCACAATGTTGCGTGCAAGGGCAGGGACAAATAAGTAGGCACAGCGATGACCTTGATGAACGAACACTGTCGTGGCACTCGCTCATTGAGGGGTGTGCTCACCAGCTGAGCAAGCACCACCGGCCACCCTCGGGGAAGTGTCATGAGTCGTCCGGTCTTGTACTAAGCCCGACCTCGTTGTAGGAATTTTTGCCGCCTATGCCCGTATCCCGCATGCCCCGCCGGGCCCCGCGGCTATCGGTAAAACACCGACCCGAACTTCTTTCTGCTTCACCACCCTCGCCCTATCCTCCTATTGATGTCCGATTGTGTAACGTACTGCTGCCCGTACTGCAAGGACAGATACACCCACCCGATTGGAACCTGTCCCAACATCCTGCGCCCCAGCAACACAACCCGCGATCCCCGCATTTGTGACAAGAATCAAGCACCAACCGCCCAATCCGCCAGCGCACCCGCCAGTACATCGCCTGCGGAACCCTCATTGGTCGATGCCCTTTCTGCTACACCTCTCACGGCGGCCAACCTTGCCTTCCTGGCCTCACCATCCAACATCACCACAGCTCCTGTTGATGCCATCTACAACCGCATGTGCCACGCACACCAAGCCGCGGCTGACGCGTATGCCGACGTCGCAGTACGAGCACTCGCCGCTCGTGGTCACACTCAATACGCCGTGAGCCAAGCTCGACTTTTGTACCTGTTATTCGCCCTCTACCAGGCCCGTGGCCCAGCCTGAAGGTACCCAGGGTTCCCACCCCCCCAGGAGCCTCCAGCGCCAAGATGGGGCGCTGCCTGCGTAAGCCGTGTCTGTCGGATGTTTATACCTACGTCTCCCACTTCTCAGTCCACTTTCTCGTTGTCTTATTCTCGATATCTATTGTGCGCTGTGTCGATGTATACCCCATACCCTTTGCCGTGTCTTCCGTGTCTTGGTTTGTCTATCTCCATTGGCCCTTTCGCCGTGCCGCTCCTTGATCTGATTGTCTCGTAGTATGCATCCCCTCGGCGCCTGCGGCCAGCATCCCGTTCCTTGATGGCCGCTTTCTCCATCTGACTCTCATATATATATGCATCCTCCTTGTGTACGTACCCCTAGATTCGATCTGGTCTATACTACACCAATGATGCTTTCTCGTTGACCTCGCCCGCAGTCATACTGCGGGCCCTCTTCCACATCCTCACTTCTCATCCTCCCTCTCTCTCTCCAGTGTCCGTTCGTGCGGCGAAGCATGACGGTGTGCCCCTGACAGGAAGGTATCGGGAATGTCAAAGGGCAGACGGTCCCATCTGGGATGGAGACTACCATGACCACGACGACGGGTGTCACCACTGCCACGGACGGCACTGTGGCAATTGACCCACCGCCCGGCAAGAGCGACAAAGGAAATGAAGGCAAAGACGACGAGGATGGAGAACCCAATCTACCCATTGGAGAGCGAGGACAACAAAGGCGAGGAGGGAAGGGATGAGGAAGATAGAAACAAAGGGGAGGTCTGAAGGTTGGACAAGGATGATGCAGCAATGCCTACAATGGACGGCTGTGCTGGCTCGCAAATAGCGTCAGTGTAGCCCGCCCATTGTTGGACATTGTGCATGGGACGGGTTGGGGGTTGGCAATGGGGATAGAGCAGGGCGAGAGAACGGATGGTGGACACACAGGATAGGATCTGCAACAGCCGTGAGCAAAGACTGCTGCGACGTACTGGCATAGGACCATACTATCAATCGCGCAGAAGCACAAGTGAATGTTCAGCCATCCAGCGGTTGTACAAGACAAGTGCGCCGGCGGTGATCACGGCGACAGGGAGTGATGCAAGGGAAGTGAAAGCTCACCTGGGCAGCAGTCCCGCAAGAAGGCAAACACAAACTATAATAGATCCAAATAGATTCAAGACGGCGTCCGCGAAAGCCTACATACGCAACGGCATGTACCTGGCGCAGTTAATGACGGATGGGAGGGTGAGTGACACGAGAGCGAACTGGACAGCATGGGGCTGTCGGTGTCAACAGTGGTGGGCAAGCGCGCGGGCATCATGCAGGCACGGGCGCGTGCGAGGACATGGGCGCAGGCAAGCACATGGGCGGGGGATGTTGGTAGTAGGAAGATGGCAAACAGCGGCAAGTGCCAGCACCCTGCTCAGCAAACTGAGGGCATCGTCGCAGCCATCGACGACGCCCTGCCCACCTAGGAAGTGTATGCTTCCAAGGGGCGTATGGCCCTGTGGGCATTGTTTGAACATGGTCAGGTGAGCCGTAAACAGGCTCACGACCATGTCGGCCCTCCCCGTCTCTTGACTCCTGATATATAAGGCCGTGCCCGACACCGACCAAAGGTACGCCCCCCAGTATTTTCTGTATACTTACCTCCACTAATCGGCTTGTTCGTTGAGTGTAGCATGGGCGCAATTCCATGCAGACCAGCTGCACCCAAACCTGTCTGTTCTGTCTGTTACGCGGTGCCCGGTCTCTGTCCTATCACATGCCGCAATTATCCATCGCACATCTACCCATGGCTAAGGTGCGCATCAATTTTACTATGATATTCCGCCTATTTACAGGTTTACTTACACTGAATGTAGACCAGACGCACACACTCTAAATCTTCGGGCAAAGCACAACCCACCCCACCATGTATCTAGGAGTGTGAGTGGTTCGCCCACGTCCCCGAAAGAGACACAGCGGTCTTGTTTTGTTGGGTGCTTGTCAGCTCTTGTCCTTATCTATCAAGTGAAGGGTGTACAACGGCACCCTTCCACTTGGGCTTGGGTGGCGCTTTCGGGGCGGTGGTGGGGTTGAAGACTGGACAAACAGGGACACACAATAATGGGAAGAAGACAACAGGTGTGAGGATGGAGCGAGTGAGAATAGGGACCATCCTTACACCAAGGCGCCTCCCAAACCCAAGCCGGCACTGCCACCACCTAAGCCTATGGTGGAGGCGTGGATGAGCAATGTTGTTCTTCCGGAGTTGTTTGCTGCCGCTGCTGCCCGCCCTATTCCAGATGAAATAGTGCTTGAGCCGACCGGACCAGCCAGCGGCAAGACACCATTCGTGTTCCAGCATCCTTTGTACTCGGACAGTGTGTGCCTGTTCCATTGGAGCACGTGCAGTGGCGCTGGGAATGGCACCAAAGGCTGCACGAGGTGGAACTCGCTGCTGTGCAGCGTGCTCTTTTCATCCCTCTGCTCAGACTGTTGCTAATTTATATTCTAGAAAATTTGAGCATTAAGCTAGACTCTAAGGGTGCCATGCGCACAGCACAAGACTATGTGCACAATGTCACGGCACCACATATATGCCTCGGTGGCAGGACGCTCAGAGAGGAGGAAGTGGGTCGAGGAGACCGAGTCCGCACAACATGGTGGTATACGGCAGGAGATCGAATCTAGAGTACATGGGTATCGAGATGCGATCTATATACGACCGGGCGGAGTCCAAGAGATGA
>KV426581.1:0-17651 GCA_001632375.1 Exidia glandulosa HHB12029 | reverse complement strand
TACAGTAAGAGCGCGGCGTACCTAGGCAGCGGGAATCCTAAGAGATCAAGAATGAGGATCCGGAAGCTGCCGTGGCACAGATATCAACGAAGCGGGAACAGCCGGGATCATGAGTGTGGGAGACTATACAGTATCTAAAGAGACCATAGAAAGAGAAAAGAAAGAGAACATGTGGAACCCTGACATACACCTGTCTGCACCACATCCCTCGTGCCCGTATCTCTTTTCGCCGCTCTGTCTGCTGCATATGCTCCTCCTCCCCGACACTCCACGCACCCTCGACTCCCCGCGTCGCAGACTCCTGATGGCCGAAGCTATTGTCTTGTCGTGGAGGATAGACATGGGCTATATCACACGTCGTCGATCTCCCTTCGCTCGCCTCAATCTATGCATGTCCGCCCATCCGCTTTGGCGCGCTCCGGACTCTATGCCCTCCACCACTGCCAGGACGGGTACAAACGGTCATCGCGTACAGGATCGCACGGGACGCCGAGGAGCCGAGATCACAGGCCAGACGCGCGGCCTTCCTGCTTACACCACGGAGTTGAGTCATGCCGGCGAACACGTGTGCGATCTCTGCCATTCACATCGGGATCATCACGTCCATGGGATCTCTTGCGGATCGCTTTCTCACTGTCGCCTTGCCACGCTCGCCCCTCCACCCCCGTTCGCCATTGGATCGCATGTTCGACTGGAGGTCAACATACTGCTATCGTCACGCTGGCTCAGACGCACCCGTACCTCCTCGCACATGTCCCGTACGTTCCCTTGTTATACCCGCCATATACCCTCATATAGGCATGGACTCTGTGCCTTCCGTCTTCTGTTCGCTCCCCTTCTGCCTTGCCGCGGCTGTCGTTCCTATCTTTTGTGATGGCTTCTATGTATAGTGATCCGTCCTTCATCGCCCGCTCGACCGCTGTTGTTCATCTGCGATTCCATAGGCGTTCGCCGCTCGCTTCCGATCCCGCTTAGGTTTGCTTCCGGATCGCTATATGTACCGGCCGATGCCGCTCCATGTACCCTAGCTTTGGAATGGTCTGATATATACAGCAAGACACGCCCTCCCGCTCATCCCTTCGACCGTCCTCTCCCCCTTCTCCTTGGGCACTATCCTTACCTGCGCGAGGCCGACTTGGTGTGCCGTGACATCGACGAGCGCACCGCTCGCCGCACTCATGGCTACTCGCCTATCGGTGTTCCCTGCGTTCGGCGCGAGATTCTGGCGCGAGGTACACGCTTCTCGCTGCTCCCTGCACTCAGCCTCGACGGTATGATCGCGCTCGATATCTTCGAAGGGTCTGTAACGCGTGAGCGATTCATCGAGTTCCTTCGCAACCAACTGGTACGTTCTATTCCAGCATATACAGCATGGACTGACCGCTCCCAGTGCCCCGTTCTCCAACCGTTTCCAGGCAAGAACAGCGTCGTCGTTATGGACAACTGCTCGACACATCACGACGAGGAGATTCGGGCGCTCATAGAGGACGAATTCCGTACGTGTTCTCCTCTTCTTGTTACTCTTGCTGATGCCTATCCAGATGCCCGTCTCGTATATCTCCCGCCTTACTCGCCGCACTTGAATCCCATTGAGGAGGCTTTCTCGAGCGTCAAGTCATGGTTGCGCCGCAACGAGGAGTTCCTCTCTAATCACGATGACTTGCCGATGTTGATCGCCATGGCTGCGCTCAGCGTGACCCCGGAGATGGCGCAGGGCTGGTTCCACGATTGCGGATATCTGTAGGGGGAGGTGCAATGATGAATAGAGTGCTTGAAAGCTACGAGTACATGAAGTGTGATGGCATCGACAGCAGGAAAGCGGAAAGAGTGTGAACATGCAATGATGGATGCTGGGGACGGGATGACGGTGAACACATGAAGGTAATTAGTACTTCGTGCGCTGGCGCTTCCGCTTCCCTTCAATGTCGTTGTGCCAGTGCATGATCGATGTGCGCAGGGCAGCTGCCGCACCTCGCTTCAGGCTGGTAACTTGGACCACCTCTTCAACGGAAATGGACTCAAAGGAAGCGGGGACATAGCCTTCCGCACGAAGTGCGTCGTAGGCCTGCTTTGCTTCGGCAGCAGATACAGACGGTGTACGACGTGCAAATTGATTGATGGCAATCTGAAGATGATCGTCGAGAGCGCCAGGAGGTGGGGATGAAGGAGGGTTGACGGGCGGCGGAGGGGGAGGAGGTTCAAGAGAGCGGTGGACCAGTGCGGTAACCGCTGCGGTCAGTGTGTCGTTGCCTGTATTCGAGGGTGGTACATGGCGACGGCGACCGGGATTCGTAGGAGTCACACCATCCAGAAGTCCCGCAGGGGGCTCGTGGATGGTAGCATGCCCGTTCATCTTGTGCATAGTTAGTAACATGGATATAGAATAGAGCAAACCCATACCTTAGCGATACTCCATAAACGGAGATGCTCGTTGATGAGCGTCTTGTGCGGGGACGTAGGGTCAGCTTTATCCCGGATACACACCCCCTGGTGAGCGTCACACCACCACTCTTTCGTGATCTCCTTCATCTGCTCTGTCCCGGCCAACACATTTGCCGAGAACACGCTCATAGTCGGCTTCTGTTAAACGTCAGCAAGACAAAGCGTAAGGAAGCCTGGGGACATACCACGGAACCCGTATATGGAGTCGATGGCGCTACGGCATGTGCGAGGGGAGAACCGGCGAGTGTGGCCTGCAAATATAAGAAGATGACCGCACAGTGGAAAGGGCACATACTGAGCCAGACAGCCAGGCCGTACACTCTACGCTATTGAACTGGACCGAAACGTTCTTGACCTTGTTCTCGCGCAGCTGCCGCTTAACTTCTGCCCACTCCTTGTTTGTCGAGATGCTCGGGGCAGATCCCTTCGAACTAAGTCTCGTCAGATTCAAGCCTCGGGTAAGGACAGCGACGTACATGCCAGACCACCAGATCTGGAATGGCGGCCCTGACGCCGTCACTTTGTATGCTCCGCGGATGTCGTGGGCACCGAAGACGTAGTCCAAGAAGCCCTCTCGAGTGACGGAGAGGAGTTGGCAGCCGAGCGGCTTGTTGGATTGGATCAGCTTCGGCGCACCCTTGCCAGTATGGTTCGGGTCGTTACGGAGGACGGTGACGGTACAATTGAACTTGAATACTGCTCAAGAATGTCAGGACAGCAACGCGCAAGAGCTCGCGGACGCACGGAGCCGCTGTGTAGCGGGATCGTCAGCATTGTTGTCGCTGTTCTCAACCACTTGCACGTCGTCGTCATCGAAGTCGTCGTCATCTTCAGCACCGTGCTCCAGGGTGCCGTCATCGCTAGGTCCCCGCGGGGTGCGCACGGACGAACGCGGGGAGTCCGCCGTCCTGCGCGGCTCACGGCCCTGCGACGGTACCGGACGGTGCGGAGGCGGTGATGGTGACAGTGACGGGGAAAGCGAGACTGGCTGGGTGCCCGTGGATGCCGAGCTCGAGGAGCTCGCAGAGCGACTCGGAGCGGGAGTCGTACGCGTAGCTGTGGTTGCGGACGAGGGGGCAGATGCGGTGGAGCGGGCGGACGACGAGCCAGGCGCGGGGGAGTGTGCAGATGTCGATGCTGCCGATGCTCCAGCAGCACGCGAGCTGGATGGACCTGGGCCTGCAGTCTGGGGGCGTGCAGGCGACGGGCCAGGTGTAGAACCTCGCGACGGCGGTCCAGGAGGATAAACGAGTCGTCCGTTGGGCGAGAACATGGGCGGGGGACCGTGTCGCGCATCGGGATGGTAGTAGGGGTATGGGTACGGAAAGTAGCCAGGAAACGGCGCTGCACCAGGTGGAAGCGGTGGAGGACCCGATGACGGAGGTACGCGGCGGCGCGCTAAGGCCTGGGCAGCGTGCAGCGCAGCGGGATTGAGCGCTACGCAGGGTCAATCAACAGAAACGGCCATAGCAGTGAGTCCTCTTACCAGGTGGATGGAAATGCGAGCCATGACCTTGAGACTGTTCGAACGAGCGTGGGCCGGACTTGGGATCGGCGAGCGGTGCGCGATTACCGCCTGGTTGCGGATGGCCGTCGACAGAACCACCTGGTTGCAGAGCAGGGTCGACAACGGGAAGAGGATTAGCGGCGGAATCTGTATCGGCCATTATGGGGTATTAGAATGAGGATTAGGGACGTGCTCGACGACGAAAAAAAAAGGCGCAACGTACCACAAGTTCATAAGCAGAACGACGGCGACGGTCCGTGCGCATCAGAATAGTCTAATCTGACGGCGCGATTTTCTTCTCGGGGTACGTAAATCCGCGCGTACGCGGGCCCAGCTTGGCTGGCGAGCGGGGGAAGGGCTGAGTCGGAGGTTCGGTACGGCGCGCCCCGGCCTCCCTGTTTTTGGGGATGTCCGGTTTGTTTTGAAATCGGCTGTAAGTAGACGGGATACAGCGCGTCGGCGGACGGAGCACGAAGACAAGCCTGAGCGGTTGTCGCCGGCACTACTTGTCTTGTCCCCGACCGTTTCGGAAAATTTTCTTAAGAGTCGCATCTGCCGATCTGAAGAACGATGAACACCGCCCCTCCTAGTTCAAAACCCTTGTTCACGTCACGTCTGGAAGTCTGGAAGCGAACGCGTGTGCTGGCTTACATCTGGGTCCCAGCAACGCGAACGCGACCAGTTGTATGGCGTCTCCGGCCGCTGACTGTCCTGCCAAGATCCTTCCTGCCAGTCGACAAACTCTGCGATTTGCTGTAGTATGACGTACAGGATCTAAGGAGCGGTACTCGGTGTTTTCGATTCCCTGGAAAGGAATGCTTGGTACCGCCGCGGCCGGGAAACGCTCGTCACATCCGTGATCACACCGCCTGCGATGTGAATAGGTTACAAGCGGGAGTCTGTGCTCCGGAGAAGTTATAAAAAGGAGGGGTGTTTCGCTGGTGTACGACAGTTTTCTACATCGACATGCCTGTGAGCTGGTGTCGTCTCCTATGGTATGCCTGCTGACGCGCGACACACAAGATCTACGAAACAACAGACAGCCTGCCCTCCTCGACGTTCGACTTTGTTGTAGTTGGAGGTACGCCCGCAAGATGTTTTGCCACGACAACGCTTGACTTTCGTCACAGCCGGTGCGGCTGGCAGCGTTCTGGCTCACCGCCTTTCCGAGGACACGAATGTGACAGTCTTGCTCCTCGAAGCTGGTCCTGCGTATGTCCCGCTACGCTGCACCCCGGCCGACTTCTGACCTATATCGCCAGCTACAAGGAGCAACCCGATCTAGCGATTCCTTCGTTCTGTCGCATTGCGTCGCCGTTTACGCAACGGGACTGGAAGTACATGTCCACCGAGTTCGTTTATTCGTGTTACCTGGTTCTGGCTCTGACAATTGCTCAGGCAGAAGGGGCTTAATGGGCGAGTTGTTCCTTTGCCGCGCGGACGTGTAGTAGGAGGCTCGACTGCTCTCAGTGAGTCGTTCCTTCTTCCTGCCCGTATCTGTTGCTCAGACGTATGTCAGACTTCATGATCTACATGCTCCTCTGACGACTGGAACCGTCTCGCATGCGAGACTGGCGACGATGGCTGGTCCTGGGACAAAATACGACCTTACATGGAGAAAGTACGGATTGAATTCGCTATGAGGAACCGTCTCGGGCTTATTTTATCATGTGCAGAACGAGAAGCTCATCATTCCTGTCGACGAGCCCAACCCGTCTGGTGGAAGAGAGCCTGTCGAGCTTCGCCGTATTGGTATCAACTACCCTCAGCCGTACCATGAACGGCTCCTGCGCGCGAGCGACGAAGTCAAGGGCGGCTTCGCCTACAGCCCAAGTACCTCGGTGAACTCGGGGCACCCGCATGGTCTGAGTAAGTGTGTGCATCTACCCGCAGACATCCGCTTATGCACGCTCAGCATTTTGGCCGACCTCGATCAAAAACGGCACACGGAGCTCGGCTGCGTCTGCATACCTCACGCCTGAGGTCCTTGCTCGACCGAATCTTCACCTCCTCGTGAACGCGCACGTCGCGCGCGTTGTCCCGGACGTGGCGCCGGACGGCCGCATCTCGTGCAAGACGGTCGAGTACTTCCTCGAGGGACAGCAGAACCACCTCTTGCGCGCCAACGCCCAGAAGGACCTCATTCTCTCCCCTGGCGCGTTTGCCACTCCAGCTATCCTCATGCGTTCCGGCTTCGGCAACAAGGAGCACCTTGCCAGCATCGGCATTCAGCTCGTTAAGGACGTCCCTGCGCTCGGAAAGCGCATGATCGACCACCCGTGGTTAGGCATCACGCTCACTGTAGACGACAAGGCCACGGCGGACGAGTGGATGCGCGACGAAAAGCTGCGCGAGGAGCTCCTTCACCAGTGGCAGGTCACGAAGAGCGGTCCGCTCAGTGCGCCGGTTGGCAACTTGTTCGCGCAAGTGCGGCTCCCCGAGGACTCGTTTGCGATCCAGAAGTACGGCGATACCTCCTCGGAAAAGAACACGCCGAACTACTTCGCGGCATTCTGCGTTCGTTGGTTTCACAATTCTCCGGGTTTGACTGCTCACGCGTTGTCGTTGTACGAGTAGAATGGCTTCTTTGGGCCTCCGCGGGAGTTGGGCAACTACCTTACAGTCGTCATCTCTCTGCTCACACCTATTTCTCGTACGTTTGCTCGGAACACAGTGTCTCCTGGAGCCTAGCACTGAACTCGATCCTCAGGTGGCTCGCTCACCATCACGTCTGCCGACCCTCTCGCCGCAACGGTCATTGACTGCGGCTACCTCACCGAGGAGCACGACGTCGCCATCTACCGTACCGCTATACGGGACGTCGCCCGGGTCTTGCGTGCAGAAGCATGGAAGGACTACGTGCTAGGACATACGCTCGACGGCATCAACCTCGACGACGACGCGGCATTGGACACGTACATCCGTAGCGGCGCCATGTCTCTGTACCATAACGTCGCTACGGCACGGATGGACACCAAAAGCGAGGGTCCCGGCGTCGTCGAAAGTAAGCTTCGGGTCAAGGACGTGGACGGCTTGCGCATTGTGGATGCATCTGTGCTGGTCAGTTCTTTCGTTCGTATTCTTGCAGGACCGACGCGTTAACTGTGCTGTTTAGCCCTTCATTCCCGCAGCGACTACGCAGGCCCCGGTCTATGTCGTAGCGGAGAGGGCCGCGGACCTCATCAAGAGCAGGCGGGCATGAGCGAGGTGTTACACCGATCAGAGTGTGGTGCATGATCCTTGTACCATGGTGTAGCTAGCACATCTATAAACCTGAGTTCACCGACCCCCTAATACATCTCAGTACATTCAATCCTAAAGTGAAGCACGCGATGCCATTACACGACTTTACGACGTTTTCGCTCGAGATCAGTCTGCGTCCGCGGAAAGTTCTCAGCGCATCTCCGTCAGGGGATTGAACATAGCACTCAGAAACCACACTTTCATGGTGCGTACTGAGACTCAAGAGAGGTAGATATTTAAAGAAGTTCTTCATCTCTTGTGCGCAGGACGGCTTGTCTATGGGCACTTCCGAGTCCTGCTCCAAGAGAACAGGGCCTCAAGCCTCAAGTCTCACGACCACCCCTAACACGATATCAAGTTCGACGTGGCGAGCTTCGCAGGTCGTTACTTCTCACGACGGTGTTGCGACACTGTAAGCTTGGTGGTGGTGGTGAATAAATTTGCTTCGGTATAAAGATGATATGATAAATACTGCTGCTGCCCGACGTTGTGCCCAGCTCGCTTATTGGGACATCTGCAGGCGTACAGCCGTCTTTTGCGTGCATGCTCGACCGCCGGTGTGCGCGTCCGAGTCGCAGGCTTGGGGGATGTTGCCGCTGAAGGACACAGCCGGTACCGCGTGCGATGTACTGCGCCAAGGAATGAGCATGTGTTTTCACATGTGGTTACGAATGATAAGGATAAAACGTACGCGCTGGCATCTGAGCACAGAGAGTCGACAAGGAGGCGCAGCTCGCCCTCAGACGTGTAGCGGAAGTACGGTGTGCCGGTAGAACGGAGCGACTCGGAGTCGTCCGGCGTGCACGCGACCATATCATCGAAGTCGTAGTTTTGGTAGCACGAGCCGCTCAGCAGCTTGCCAGCGTCCTCGTCGACCACCGCGAACTTGAACGAGACCTCGTGTCTCAGCCCGAGGCTCGTGTTGTTGTCGTACGTGTGGAAGTCCGAGATCTCCACCGCTGTCGAGCTGCTGCACGTGACGCTGTCGCGACGGGTCGGGATCGAGAGGGCTGCGCTGAAGGGCAACAGGAAAGAAAGGAACAAGGATGCGCTACGGATAGAAGGCATTGTAGAAAGCGTAGAGTGGTGAAAAGAAGTGAAGAGTGGAAAGGTGGAATGAAGAAAAACGCAAGTGCAAGGTCGCGCGGCGAAAGTTGAATGAAAAAGGGAGAAAGGCCGTCGTCAAGGCGCACGCGAGGCTTATATCTAAACTACGGTGGCGGTGCCTTTCGAGCGCCCAGCTGCGTGCGCCAAGACAGCGAAGACGGCATGCATTGCCGGCGATCCATCAGCGCCGATCGCGAGGGTGGCAGTCCAGTCTTGAAGTCAGAGTCAAGTACAACCTGCAGTGACCTCAAAATGACCTCCAGCTCGCTGGTCGAGTATAATGACTCAAGGTGTGGACGAAGTCTTGTGATACCACCGTACGTGGCCGAGTTGTCGGGTGTCCCACACGGGCAACACAGCGTTGCTCATGCGATGACCGGCCGTGACGAAGGGAGAGCACCGCGCACAGGATACTCAGAAGATCGTCGTAATCTAGACAATGGACGTGTGCACCGGTTGCGGTCGGCGATGGCATATCTTCCATCGCGCCAGGTATTTCAACGAGTAGGGGCTCTTCGGTGCCTCGAGGGTACCGCTGACACGGTGCTGCAGCGCCAACAAGTATCGCATTGACAGCACAAGTGTATTAGCTGGCGATTATAAGGCGACGCGGAAGAGCGGACGGACGAGGCCATACATAATCGAGTGGAGGTATAAGTTAGGAGCGTCGCGATGGAAGACGCACAGTGATTGAACCCAACTTATAGAAGAAACGAATAGACGCAATATGTCCCAGCGAATAACGAACGAGAAAGGAGTGTGATCGTAAGAGAGAGAGAGAGCGCGCGCGAGCAAGAGAGCGGTATGGGTGATGAGAATGAAGAAGGGAACCCGGAGAGCGCGGGTATGCGTTGTCAAGCCAGATGCGTTTCAATGCAGAGCGAGATGCGAGTGGGAATGAAGATGCTAGTGGATGGGGTGATAAATGTGAGAGGTATACGGGCGGGCGCAGTCAGATCTCTAAGTCCCAAAGTCGACGATCCAGAGTCAGCGTAGCGATATAGAAAAACACATCGAGGGATCGCAAGGACGGAAGGAGCGTATGCCGCGCTCATCTGCGCGGCGCATCGAGATACACGCCGTTGTTCGGTCGGCCACCGTTATTCCCGTTGTTGTTGTTGTTGTTGTACATGCCTGGCCCTGGCGCGTAGCCTGGGCCAGGTGGTCCTCGCTGCGGGGGACCGTTGAAGCCAGGTCCCGGGGGACCGTTGAAGTTGGGCCCAGGAGGACCGTTGAAACCGGGTCCAGGTGGACCGTTGAAGCCGTTGCCGTTACCAGGCGGAGGACCGTTAAAGCCCCGTGGGGGCCCGTTGAAGCCTTGTCCAGGTGGAGGACCGTATCCTGGACCCGGCGGGCCGTTAAAGCCAGGGCCGGGAGGGCCATTGAAGCCAGGACCTCGAGGGCCGTTGTTGAATCCAGGGCCGGGGGGTGGAGGTCCGTTGAACCCAGGGCCTGGTGGACCGTTGAATCCGGGACGAGGAGGCGACGGTCCGTTGAAGCCAGGACCTGGCGGTCCATTGCGAGGAAAGTTATCACGACTAGGCGACGGCGGTCCACCAAAGCCGTCGCGAATGGGAGACAGAGGTGGACCTCCAAAGTTCTCGCGAGCGGGAGAGAGGGGCGGACCGCCGAAACCTTCGCGAACGGGCGAGAGTGGAGGTCCGCCGAAGTTCTCGCGGACGGGCGACAGCTGTGACGGGCTGCCGCCACCGCCAGGCCCATTGCGAAGATACGCGTCGCGCATGTCGTTGCTGCCTCCGCCTGGCGCGGAGAGCATACCGTCCGGACCAAGCATCCCACCGCTCATGCCGCTCATGTCGAACATGCGCGTCTGCCGTCGCGTCGCGCGCGTCGCACCGTCCATCTCGCCGCCGAGCGTACCTTCACGAGCAGCGTGTCGCTCGCAAAGCATGCGGCCGTCGACTTCCCAGTACTCGCCCTCGAGGCGAACTTCGCATCCGCGTGCGACGCAGCGCAAGCACTCCGAATGGAAGCGCTCGCCGCCGTGAACTTGTGTGCATGCGCCCTCGATCGGACGTCCACAGTCAGGCGCGGCGCATAGAGAACGGTTCGCGGCGTGGTAATGGTACTCGCAGAACGGCTTGCCATCGAAGACGTAGAACGAGCCGTCGGGGAAGGGCGCCTGACAGGTCTCGCAGTTGAAGCAGTCCTTGTGGTACTTGCCCTTGAGTTGGCCGTCCTTGGACGAGATTGCAGACTTCTCGATGACTTTATCGCACCGACGACACTGCGCACGTTTAATGGTCAGCAACAGAACAACATAACGGGATTGTACACACCTTCGGCAGATACATCACCTTCCAGCAAGCTTCACAGAGCACGCCGCCGCCCTTTCCGGTGACCTTGACATGCCGTCCAGTGGGTATGCGCTTCCCGCACTTCGAGCAGTCCTGCGGTAGCTTGTCCTGTTTCCGCTTCGCAAGTCCAGCCGCACTCGCACTCGCACTCCGTCCCGCAAGCGCTGCACCTCCATGTCGTGATTCCGGGCTGAAGTTCGGGTCGGTCTTGCTTCGCGTCGGGAGCGGTGGAACAGGCGGCGGCGCAGGGAGCTTATCCATGAGCTTCGCGTTCTTGCCCGCTACGCCCTTGAGTACCGCTTCGATACCTAACGGCGCTGAGTCGTCGCCAAGTGCGAGACTACGCATCTGCGGGCTCATGCTCGTCGTGCGCGAGTAGCTTGAATACGTCGAGGTGCTCGCGCGCGATGTACTGGCGCTGCGCACGCGATGACGTCCGCCTTCAGTCGTCGTCTCAGACCCGCGCGACGAGTCCCATGGTCTGCCGACCTCGGAATCCGATTGTGGACTAGGCTGGAGTCCTGCAGTGAGCGTCGGGAACGGCGAACGATCGTTAATGTTATTGCTGTGATCGTCAGATGGGCTAGCGCCAGGATCGCCGTCGACGAAACGCAGACGCTTTGCGTTTGAGTCCAAGCGTGGTCGTCCCCCTGCTATCGCCGAGGTATTCGAGTCTGAGCGTCCGCGCGTGGCGTTGGTGCTGGGCTGCGACGCGTTCATGCGACTGGCGCTAGAGCCAGCGCGAGGTCGCAGAGCTGCGATTTTGGGCGGACTGGGCGGTTCTGGCGAGCCCCAAGGAAGGCATACGCTGTCGTCGTCGTCTGGTGTTGGCGTGCGTTGTGGAGGTTGCTTGATCTGCTTAAAGCGGTCTGCAAACGGCGGCTTCGGTGCTGCCAGTGGACTCGCAGGCGGTTGATCCATTCCGCCGGCGCGGGGTAGTCCCAACGGCGAGGGCTCGCGCGACATATCGCTGCGCGGCGTCTGCGGAAACGCGGGGGATGAGTACGGCGAGCTGAGCGGAGGTGTGCCTGTAACATGACCCAAGAATATGCCAAGTCAGCACCGAGATTGCATGGAACGAAACATGATCAACTTACGACCGGGGCGCTGGTCGAGTGCGAGCGTTTGTGGTGCATTCGCTCGTCGTCCGTTCAAACCGTGGGGTTGTGGAGCGCCTTGTTGTAATGGCGGAACAGGACCAAGAGTGGACTCGGCGACATAAGCGCGTCTGCCAACGCCTGCCATCCCCGCCGACCCGCCGCTCCTGGTGTCAGGCATGGGAGACGGCGAGGCAGCGAAGCTACGATCCAGCGACGGCCGCGGTTGTTGCTGCTGCTCCCGTTGCTGCGAAGGACCAGGCTGCTGTTGCTGCGGCGAGAGAAGTCCTACGGGCCCGCCAGGTGGAATGGCCGCGCGTGGACGCGGCGATTGCAGTGCGGGGCTCTGCGAGTGCTCGCGGCGGGCGGGAAAGTGGTGGCTGGACGGGCTCGGTGGGAGAGGCATATTCTCGGGCCCGCGGAACGGCCGTGCGGGGGATGCGCTGTGCTCGCGCGGTGGTGGGTAGAATGGTCCGCGCCCGCCGTCTGGTCCGCCTGGACCGCCGTGAAAGTCGTCGAAGCCGCCGCGGCCTCTGTTGTCGTTAAAGCCGTTGGGCGGTGGGCCGTTGAATGGGCGCGGTCCGGGGCTGTTGTTGAACTCGCGGCGCGGCGGTGGAGGCTGCATTGGCCCGTCACGGTCGTTGAAGTCGCGCCTGAGCGGACTGGGTGCGCGCGAGTTGTTGGGGTTGCCAGCTTGGCCTTGGAAGCGCGGGCGCATCGGCCCCGCACCTGGTGACGGGGGAGCGCAGACGTGCTCGCCAAGTGCTGATAGAGGTACGGGGGCGCCGCACGTCGAGCACTTGACCTCTGGGAGCATCTGGGAGGCCCGCTCGCCTTGGTCGTTGAAGCGCATCGGCGCGAGCATAGTGGCTGCGCTCTAGAGAGCAGGTGAAAGAGGAGAGAGACGCGGAAATGGAGTGCGCGTGGCCGGTTAGATGGGAGTGAAGCACGCGGATTGCCAAGTCAGAAGCCGGGCGAATCTAGCTGGAATTAGGCGGGTATAGCGGTCCTCGGGCCAGCAGAATTCCTTCCAGAGAGTCGGGCGTGCAAGTTCGGGAAGGCGAAAATAAAGCAGAGAGCGGACAACGAGCACAAGCGACCCAATCCCGTCACGGCGCACGCCGGACATGGGACAGCCACCCGCTCGACACAAGTTCTTGACGTCTGACGTCCCCGCCACCGCCGATCACCAGCTGCATACGCCGGCCCAGCTCACACCTCACTCACTTTTCTCGAGCTCGACGTCGCCCTCAGCGTTCAGGGGAGGATAATACCACTTCCGAATATAGAAGGAAGCGCCCTTGCTCTGATGAGAAAGAAGCGACACCAACGGAACTCGGAGATGAGCGCGTCTCCATCTCTCCATCTCAGATCTCGCCGATTGTGCCACCCTCCCTGACGCTCGAGTCCAAGCAAACAGTTTGCCCAACGTCCTGACCTGACAGATTAGCGGATCCACAGCCAGGAGAAACGAACAGCATCGACTCGCACTCGTTTCATGCCGCGATAGGAGCAGCGTATTACCGTCGTCGCGAAGGTACGATGACTTTGACAGCCCGCTGCTGCTTGTTCCTCAAGTTTCCCGGTCCCAGAACAAGCCATCTCTCCTCGGCCTCTGAATCGTACTTGCCCAACCTGGGACCTCTCAGGGTGCACGACGTCAACAAGAGCCTTCTCGACGTCCCAAGCACGCAAACAGCTGCGCGGGGAATGCGCCCGCACAAAGAGCCCGACCACAGCAACCGGGCATCCCAGACACGGGTGCGCGAAAACAGTCCGATAGCACAAAGCGCGACAGGAGTATATACAACATATAGTGGACTTTGCTAATGCATGAAGTGATTTGACATGGTGTTGGTATGTAGAAACTTGTTACAAGTAAACGTAGTAGTATGCAGCTCCGTAGACAAAGACTGTCGAGGCTAGAAGAACGCCGGGCCGGGTCGTATAGGGACCCTCGCACAGCGCTCCTCCTTACACGGGCAACGGGCAACGGTGCGCGCCACTGCATCATGTGCAGCACACGAAACACCGACCGGACGAGGACCGCCTCGCGCAACCGCGGGAAGATCTGGTCGAGTGCGTGCAGCGCTCGTCGCCCGAATCGTCAACCTCTCGTCCAGTGCTCGTCTCATCTGGATCCGCTCTGGTCGTGCGGCTGGGTCCCGGGCGCGGGGTACAGCGCGGGCGTCACCGTGCCATACGGGAGTGCCCCGAGCGTGCTCAGAATACCGGTCGGCTGCATCGGCACTCCCCCATGCTGTTGATGGTGTTGTTGCTGCTGCTGCTGCTGTTGTTGCTGGAAGAGCTGCGCCTGGAGTTGTTGCGGATGCTGCCCTTGCCCTTGCGTGAGATGCTCAGGTTGCAAGTGTGCTTCCGCCGCGGCGCCCGATCCCAATAAGCCCTCCCCGCCAGCAGGAGCGCCCCAGAAATCGAACACTGAGGACGTGCTGAAGATGCTGTCCAGCCTGTTCAGCTGATCTGTAAGGTGTGTAAGCTATCCGTAAATTGTGAGCAGCGCGATTTGAATGTGACGCACCCCAGTCAATCCCGTCCGGCAGCCCGAGCATCTCTTGCTCTGCGCCGCGCGGCTCGAGCATGTTGACCACGCGCTCGAACCCAACACTCGCGCCGAGTCCGTGTGGGTCGTTCAAGTCGGGATTCACATTCACGTCTCCGCCGCCATTCGTGAGGCCGTGTCCCATATGCGCCATCGACGACGATCCAGACGCCGCTTGACCTTCAAACACACACGAACCATTAGCAAGGCTCGACGCTCAGACAGTTAGGTGCGTACCATCCGCGGAAGAAGAGCGGTGCTCGTCCGGCTCGCCACGAACGACGAACGTCCCCTCAGGTAAATCGTTCACGACGCGATCGCGCTCCTGTGCTACGTACACCCCACCTCCAGGCCGACTCGGGTCCTTCCTGAAGCTGTACCCACGTATCGTGTCCGGCTTGCGCGCCGCAACACCAACGGTCGGGTTCATATGCGGTTCTTGCTCTTGTGTCGAGCGATCCGGCTTCAACGTCGCGTTGTACAGCAAGCTGATCACTTCGGTGGTCTACACGAAACCATCCAGTCAGTCAGTTAAGGACAGCATGCGAAAAAAAATGGGGGTGAAGCGCAAAACGCACCCGACGTCGCGTGCTCATGTGCTCCGCGGGCACAGCATCCTCCCAACGCTTCACGCAGTCGCGCAACTTGAGCAAACTCGCCTGGGCGTTCTCGTCCTTCCGCCTCGCCCACGTATGATACTGCACGAGCGCGCAGCTCGTCGCCGCGTAGCTCACGAGCAACCACGTATCGTACACGCGCTCGTGGCGGTCGATCCAGTCGATGCTCTCGCGCGTCATGTGGACAAGCGCCGTCCACCGCTCGACCGTGAGACTGAACTTGAGGTGCGCGGGTACGGAGTACGAGATGCGCATGAACACGCGCCAGAAGATCATCAGCACGCAGCTGTACAGCAGGTGCAGCAACCCGGCGTGCATGCCCGTATCGGGGCCTTGGAACACCAAGCCAGGCGGCATGCGCGTCTTCCAGTTGTCCAAGTCGGCGAGGAGCGCCTCGAGTCCTTCGTCCGTAGCCATAACGAGCCCGCTCGGAGAGTAAATCATCTTGAGCACGCGCCCGAGGAGGATACTGAGCTTGATGAGCTCGTTCATGTAGATGTACTCCTGCGCCGGCAGCGGGTTCTCCGAGTCCGCGCCGCTGGGAAGTCGCGCGTCGCAGTCCTGCACGTCGATCATGAATGGGTGCCCGTACGTGAGGCTGCACCAGCGGTCGGAGATCACGCACGCGCCCCAGACGCGCCGCCGCAGCTCGATGTTCTTCTTGTACGCCTCCGCGCGATGTAGCCCGAGGTCCTGCGCCATACGGATCGCGGCGCCGACGCGCTGCCAGAGTGCCGTGACTGCAAGAGGAACGTACGTGCTGTGTGCGTCGCCGCACATGCCGAGCACGAGCAGCGCCTGCACGTTCGTCATGCAGCTCGAGCTCAAGATGTCTTCCTCGCGGATGGTCTTGTTGATCGCCTGCCGCAGCGCGTCGAACACGGTCTGCGGTACGTCGCGCTGCGTCGCTGCGACGATGCAGATCGCATACAACAGTATCGGCGCGGGGCTGCCTGTACTCATGAAGTCGGCCTTGGAGACGATGGGGAAGATGGGCGAGACGACCGTGAAGTACGAGTTGATGAGCTTCTCGAGGATATCGCGCCCAATGCGTAGGTCGACAGGGGCGGGCATAGGCCGCTTCATGTCAGGCTCGGATGTCGGGTCGAACACTTGGATGAAGCCATCGCCCGTCTTGGAGACTTCCCACGTGTGGTGAAAGCGCAGGTCATACATCTCGAAGTGGCCTTTGGGTACGGACGCCGTGGAGTGGACGAGGAACGGCACGAATGTCGGGCCTGTCAATGTACCCTGTTAAGATCGTGTGCTAAGCCGAGTTGGATGTATGCACGCACCATAGATTTTGGCATCTTGGGGCGCATCGTTGCGCGGGGAAGAGGTGGAACGACCTGTGTGGTGGTGGCCATCGACGACAATGCGGCGCTCGTCGTTGCTGCCTGATCCTTTCGCGTGGAACTGGACCTGCTGCGGCGCATCGTCCTCTGTGCGTTTTTTCTTGAAGCGCGTCTCTGTGATGGGCAGGAAGAAGGTGCACTCGAAGCCGTACTGCTTGCAATGCTGGCACAGCGGGGGCTCCGTGTCTAGAATCACATCGCATCTGGACGAGAGATATGAGCGGATAGAACGCTACGGAGCGGCACACTGACCTTATTTTGCGCGTCCTGCAGGAATCGCACGCTCGCTGGGTCTTGGTGCGCTTCTTGCTGTTGTCGCCCGAGCCGCTGGGCCCAGCGCCGGGTGTCTTGGGCTCGCCGTCGTCTGCGTCGTGCTTGACGCTGTCGCGCGACTGGGACGCGTCGGCGGCCGTGCTCTTGCGCTTTCTCTTGACGCCGCTCTGGGCTTGGCGGGTCGCGCTGTTCTGGGAGTGAAGTGCCGGGTGTCCGGACAGGGAAGCCGAAGCGGGCGAGTTGAGTGCCGGGATAGACGGCGGGTTCGAGGGCGGGATGTGCAGCGGCGACGGCTGGGGCTGCGCGTGGCCTGCGGGCGAGTACTCGTGCGGCGCGAGCGGCATGCGCGGGTACGTCGGGTACGCGTAGCCCGGCTGCCCTGGCTGGAATTGCTGCTGCTGCTGCTGCTGCTGCTGCATATACATCGGATGCTGCTGGTGCGCGCTGCCTGGCGTCGTCGGCGTCGTGGGGAACGGCGAGCGCGGGCCGCCGGCATCGTCCTGGGCGGCCTGGCCGTAGTTCATCGTCGCGAGCTTGCTGTTCTGCTGCTGGAGGAAGCGGAACGGCGGCGGCTGGTCGATGTTCGGTGGTGGTGGTTGGCGGGTCGAGAGAGAGACGTCCGGCGGAGAGCGCGAGCGGGAGCGGCTCGTGGCCCGGGTGTGAGACGTGTGCGACATCCAATCTCCCGCCCCGTCCACTCACGAGGAGGCGCGAAAAACAGTGACCAGCGGATGCTGACTCAAACAATCTCCGACACCGCGCAACAACAACACTCCCACCTAACCTCCCTCACACTCCCTCGACCTCCAGACTGGGCGGGACGGCGAGCGGAACGCGGATTCGGGCGTCATCACTAATATCTCCGAGCTCGGACTTCGCATCCCCCTAAAACTACAGCTGTGTAATCAGTCTCTGTGCTGTCTGCACGCTGTGTTTCTCTTGAATCCCACTTCCTGACTCAGCCGCTCTTCGGCGCTCCGTGCTCATCCTCCTCCCCGCACCCTCTTTCTCTGCTCCGTCGTAGCGTGGCACTCCTAGGGAGCGCATACACCCTCACACACGCGCAGGATCTGGTTAAACGCTCACTTCAATCAAAACCCACAAGTCCACGCACATTCTAGGCCCGACGTCA
>KV426580.1:0-24253 GCA_001632375.1 Exidia glandulosa HHB12029 | reverse complement strand
CACAATTGCCGGTAGGCCAGAATGTGGCTTGGGTCAAAGAGGCGCGAACAGCCGAGCCGGACGGAGTCGAACTTGAACTCGTACATACTCCAGCTTTACACTTTTTGCCTCAACTCTGTAGACAGACGAAACGTCGCGCGAGGGACTTGCGCAAGCATGTCAACTCTCTACTTGTAGGTGCTGGCCAGCCACAGGGTTACGTGCATTTGCCGCTCTTGCGAGTTGCAGCGCTTATCCGTCCTTGAGTGCGGTAGGGTGTGCTGTGCGTAGCACGGTTATTCATTTTCCGAACATCGCGGAAGAGAATGCGCTCTGCAGTGTGCGCAGGCTGTGTGAAGATGTCGACCGTCGACACGTCGTGGCGATTTTCATCTGTCTTGACATCGTCACGACAGATAGAGTATACAGACGATTTGCCCCCTGTCTTCGACAATGTCGATCCAATGCAAGTCATGACGATTGTCGAAGTGGATGATCTGTTCAGCCTGGCTTCCCGGAGGATGCGTCGATCGCGGTGAGACGACCTGGGGGAAGCGCTGCTTGCTCGCCGGTGTTCAACGCTGCCGCAGTATTTTACGAGTTCTGGCCGGCCGGCCAGGGGAGCACGTCAGCAGCGAGTCAGCTGGCGCTGAAGATGCAGCTATCTTTACACGCTGGAGGTCAAGGCTGTCGCGGTCCGCGCGAAGAAGGTACTGTGCAGGTGAAGAGTGCGACGCAACTCGACGGAAGGCTCCCATGCTTGCGTTCATCCAGCGCCTGTCGGCGTCGGATTGACCTAGAAAGGCAGTCTCGCGCAATTCCCGTGCGAGTGAAAAAGACGCGCGCAAAGAGAAGAGCGTGCCTGGAAGACTGGACAGCGTCAGTGCGACCTTCTCCCGTGAGCGCCAGCCCGCCGTCGTTGCTTATGCCAGTTGCGAAAGACGTCCGGAGTGGCCTTTTTGGGCCTGTGCGAGGCGCTGGAGGGCCTGCTTTCGTTCAGTTTTGAAGATTCTGAGGCCGCGCGTGGCCAAGCAAATGATGGTGTACCGTAGAGAACTGTCGCCGTGCGCTGGCGCTCCGCTGCCATCGGCAAGCGGGGGCCGCCTGTGCAGCAGTGCCAGGACAAACGCAACGCAACTCCCGTCCGCGCAGTGCGCCGGACCCGCGCCCGCGTGCGTATTTATACCCCCGCATGCGCGGCCGGAGCCCTTTCATTTCCCAAAGTCCTTTCATCACTTACCGCCACCTCCTCCGCCTCATCTATGTCTACCAACGTCGCGCCCTCGTCTTCTGCCACATCGTCCACGCAGTTCGCGGACGCCTGGTTGTGGCGCTCGATGCAATATGCACCGATACACGCCGCGCCTGGAGCCGCCACGTCGGCGTCCGAGCCTTCGTCGACTGCGATGCGCACGAAAGACGGCCGCACAGTCTCAGTCCCTCAGGTTCGCCTTTTATGGCTCTAATTCCCCTCAGCTACTTACTCGGCACTACAGGGAACCGCGTCGTCGCGCGCGTGATTGGACGTCGGCGACCATTGCCTATCCCCCTCACATCCACGGTGTTTTCTCAATTCATTATAATGAACGATCTGCGGTTCCGCGACTCTCGCACAAGCTTGGCTTAATCTGTATGTCCCCTGTACTCGACGGAGTGTAATCTTGTCTATGCATGTATCTCTCTAGGGCTTCCGAAGGGATGTCGCTGTACGATCACCCGTAATGTGTAACCCGCAGTCTCGACTTTGGCCATGGAACCCTTAGTCACATACGATGGCGACAGAGTGGAGTCTCAGTAAGCTGCGCTTTGCCTTTCCTGGGCTGCGCTACCCTGAGTGACATCCATGTTGTTTGCTCGTCCTTCGAGAAGACGCAACTCAATAGCCGGAGTTTCTCTTTTCGTGATGCCGCGGGACACTCGGCGCGTCTCCTTAAAACTCGTGGAGAGTGCGTGGAGACCCTGTGTGCAGCTTACCATGTTACTGATCGAGAGACCTTCCTGTGAACGGGTGCGTAGTAGTAGAGCGGGTATATTGACCCTGCTATTCGTGACTGGCTGTGGAGGTCATCGACGCGCTGCAGAAATAGCTCTTGAGGAAGAAGACATCGCCAACTCTGTGACGGGAGCTTGCCAGGGAGACTCTCTCGATGCGGCCACTCAAGGCGACGAGCCTCTGGACTCTGGAGTTGCAGGATACCCGCACTGCATGCACCCTCATTTTCCAGACTTAGTGCTCATCTGCCTCGGTAGTTCTCGGCGCAGCGAATCGCATCACAATTGCACGCATCCCCCTGGACGACGAGCGCGTCGTCGCCGAGATCCATCATGCGATTCGGCATATCGCCTGTCTAATGCCGTCATCGTATAGGAGGTGCCCCTCAGCTGTGGCACCGCCACCGATCGACGTTGACTTGGCACGTGGGATTTCGCTTCCCCACAAAATATGCATCCGAGGTGCACTTGCACCGCCGCATCTCTTCTTCACCATGAAACCCGAAGCGGAGCGCCGTCGAGCGAGCGCAGACGCCCACTATGCGCCGAGGTGTGAATCTCAGTCCCCGCAGCGAAGCCCGGACATCTGACAAGCGAACGCGTCGAGTTCGGGAGAAGCACATTCCCCCCACATGACCCGTGTTTTGCGCGTCTTCGTTTCTCCCACCGGACCGTCGGACGTCAGATGCCGTTGGGGGAGAGAGCGTGGAAGGATCCACGCGCAATCTGGGTGTGTGACGCTGCGTTGGTCTCTCACTCTTGACCATCATGGGCGGACTTGAAGCTATCGTTGCACCCTCAGGTTATGGAGGCCGAAAGGTCAAGCCCGAGGCTATGCAGGTGCAGCCTGCCAGCCCGATCGAGTCGAACCGTGCCCGCTATTACGCGTTTGCGGTGCGTATACCGTCGCGAGCGAGAAATGTGACTGACGCATTTACGGTCGTAGCTCGTCACGTCACTGTTCTTTAGTATGTCGTTGCTCGGCACAGTGATATCGTGCGCGGCTGAACACTTCATTTCCACAGCATGGGGCTTTGCATATGGTCTCCTGGACGTTCTCAACAAGCACTTCCAGGTCGGTAGCTCCGCCCTTCCCGCATTTCCTCGTACTTACTGCGTCTGCAGAGCATCTTCAATATCTCGCATACCCAGACGACCCTCATGCAAGTGGCTTATTTCGGCGCATATTTTGTTTTTGCCATTCCCGCCGGCCAGTTCTCGTCTCGGTTCGGCTACAAGAGGCTCATTTACGTCGGGCTGAGCCTCTACGCCCTCGGCGCGTTCATGTTCTGGCCGTCTGCGGTAACGAAGAAGTATTACGGCTTTGTGCTTAGCACTGTCGTCATCGGCGCTGGACTTGTGTACGTCCGTGGAGTCAGACACGAATAACTCTGGCTAACAGAGTCCTCGAAGATCGCTGGAGGTCGCGGCCAACTCGTGAGAATTCCCTCATTGCAGCCACAGCGCTTGGAGCTCAGGGATCCTAACAGCTATATCTCCGTGCTTGGGCCTCCGCACCAAGCGGCGATGCGTCTCACGTTCGCACAGGCGCGTACGGATGTTGGGGGTTCCCCCCCATTGTCTAACACATTTGTAGGCGTTCCAAGCCGTCGCGGCATTCACGGTGCGGTCCAGGCAGTGCTTTGCCTGTTACGACAATTGATCCCGCGATCCTTCCCACAGGGGCCTCTCATCGCGTCCCGCGCCTTTTTCCATGGCGAGAACCAGAACAACCTCCACACAGTTCAATACGTCTACCTCGGTGTTGGTCTCCTGGGCATCTGCCTCATCGTCCTGTTCTTCTTCTGCAAGCTCCCCGAAATCACGGAGGCGCAGCTACAAGGTTCGGGCACCTCCTTTGCACGATTGACACCGAGCCAATTCACTTGCAGAGAATCTCGAGGCAACTGGTGCAGAAGTCAAGCCATTGTGGAAGCAGTGGCAGTGCGTTGACGTTCAACATCTCGCTTTGCATAACTCGCGGACCACTAATTCCGCGTCGTGCAGCACCCTCTTCGGCGCGTTCACGCAATTCTGTTACGTCGGCGCTCAGGTTGCCTTGGCGAGCTTTGTGCTCTTCTACATTACGGAAGGTAAAGAGTTACGTGCCTTCCTTCGGAGACGCGCTCATCGCCCCGCAGATCCGTACCTGAAGACCAGGTTCACCTCTTCCGAGGCGTCGAACATGTTCTCGTACATGCAAATTACTTTCATGCTTGGAAGGTAAGCCAGAAGACTCCGCAGTCATCGCTGAAGCTTACCGACTGCGCAGATTTGTCTCTACGCCTTTACTGCAATACATGGAGCCCGACCTTCAACTGTTGATTTGGGGTGGCATGACCGCAATATTTTCCGTGAGTACGCCTCTTGTGTAATGCTATCCATCTCACAGTGGGGTCAATACAGCTGGTCGCGGCGTTGACAGGTGGCAGGGCTGGCTTAGCGTCCCTGTACGTCCATATTCATGACTTGCCGTATGAATACTGATAGATCGCGCACAGCTTCATCGTATTGTGTGTATGACTCATCAGCAAGGGCTTTCGCAGTTGACACCTGTCCAGTTTCTTTGAGAGTTCGCAGTTCCCGATCATCTTCTGCTTGGGGGTATGCCATGCGCCATCTCGAGCTCGCACGGCGTGAGCTCATGGATAACTGCCCAGACCTCCAATCTCGGAAAGTGGACGAAGCGTGGGAGCAGCTTGCTCGTGATGGGCGTAGGCGGTGGAGCTGCAGTGCGTCTTCGCCTTAGGCATACTAGTCATTCATACTGATCACTCGCAGTTCCCTCCTGCACAAGGCGCCGTTGCAGACAGCATCAACTCTGTCCGGTCGTACATCATTCCCTTCATTGGATGTAAGTCGAAATTTGCCCTCACGGTCCAAGTCCAAGTCTGACTCGTGACTACTACAGACATGGTCGTCGTGGTATACTCCAGCGGCATGATAATCGCCCGCAAGCGAGCGACTGCCAGAGCTGCGGCTCTCATCGATGCGGAGGGAGGTGTACGCGCGGCTGATGACAAGGATCGCAGCAGCGTGAGTGATAGTGAGAAAAAGGTAGAAGATGAGAGGCGAGAGAACGTGACATCGAGCGCTGTGCCTGTATGAGACGACATCTTACGAGCGTGTATAGTAGGTAATCTTCTGGAACGACGCAACAGTTCTTCCACGAGCCAAGTTCGTAACAACTTTTTTTGAGATTTTATGGGTGGAGGCTCGAAGCTTACACTTTCTGCTGAGCACCATTTCGGTTCACGGAGCGTTCCGTCTGTTGTGCAGGTCTGTCCAAGACCATCCCATCATGAGGTCGCGTGAGACCTCAAACGACCCAGAGCATGTTTCTACAGATGCGCGGGGATTGTGTTCATCGGTTCTGGCAACCTTCAGGATACGCTTTTAAAGCATAAAAGATTGCATTTTCGCTTTGATTGTTTGTACAGGTAAGCGTCGAGGTCCGTAACGTGGAACATTGCGCGGAACGAGGAGTCGATTATTGATCAATGCAGGGTTCGAGACGAGGCTGGCGGTGATGCAGGTTACTGCATGGTCTTCACGTCGACCTGTCAGCCTTGACCTGTATGACATCGCCGTGAGTTTGGGGTCGCAAATTCGGTGAAAGTGCGTACAGCCTCCTCGGAGCCCGTCATCGACTCCTTGGCCTTGGAAAGGGGGCCTTCAATCTCGTCCTTGAGCGAGTAGGACTGGTCGAGTCCGTCCTTCGGGTGGCGGCGCTTGACATACTCGACGGTGGTCTTCACGAGCTCCTCGACAGGAGCACCAGACTGGTCGGCCTGTATAGATTATGAGCAACCTGCTTGTAGAGAAGGATTCGACTGCACTAACCTTGATATGCGCTTCAGACTCGGATGCGAGCGCCTCGTTCCAGCCTGGCGCATGCGTCTTGTGCGGCGTCGAGGTCTCGTGCTGCGTGTCGGACAGGTTCCTGCGCTTCTCGCGCTCCAGAACCTGAAAAAAGCTCTCAGTAAAACGGGAATATCTATACGAAGCTACAACGCACCTCTGGGTCGTTGTTGTGCATCGTGCTGAGACATAGACCGTTGAGTACAGCGCACCGAAAAAGACGCGAAAGAAATTAGATTCACCTAGAGCTGGTGCATCAACAACGCGGCGCACGCTCAGTCAACACGCGCCAGAGCGCCTTGGCCCACGTACCTGGCGAATCTGAGCCCGTTGGCGAGGCGCGACGACTGGGCGACGGCTGGACGGACGGCGCGGCGAGCGATGGAGTACATGGAGGGTGTGGTAGAAATGGATTAGGTCAAGTTGGTCGTGGGAGTAAGAGGGAAAGAGCTGGGTCTGAGTTTTTTGGAGCGGGTTGGTGCCATGACGTCGACGCCAGGTCTTCTCTCGGAACGCGCCGGAAGCTGCCGCGCCCCTTTCCGCTTCACCAAAAGCTTCAGGATAGGGGTCTCTATGCGTGCCTCTCCTTGGTATGCCATACGCAAGCAGCCTGGGCCTGTATGAGACAGCGTTTGATTATTTTTATCGACTATAGTACTCGAGGCGTCTGACTCTCTGGCGGTAAAGCGCACTCTGCACGAATCTCGAGCGATACCTCCTCGGCAATACTAAACGGTTTATGAGCTCAAGAATAGGGGCACAGGAATGAATCTCACTGAATCTGTTCCCCTCGCCACAGCGGGATCCTTTCGGGGTGAGATGTTACACGCAGGGCGGATGGATAGGGCGTCCACTGCTCGTCTCCTAGACACGAAGTCAGATCTCGATGAGACACGGCAGCGGGTGATATAGTACCAGGATGACCGCGCACGATGAAGCTGATCCACCGATCCAGGAATTCGAATCCAACCCCACCCACATCTGGATAAAAAAGCGCGTTCAACTCGGCTCCGTGACGAACTGAAGGAATGGTCGGCATCAATCCGCACTTGAGGCTCTGCGGCGCACCTGGATGCCCAGGTGTTATCACCTGGTCGAATAGAAAGTACCATGCCACCAACTCCCGCGCCAACCTTCGCATGGGCGCCTGGAACCAAACATCGCCAATAATCTTCGCGGCACGCTCACGCGGAGGACCGTCATGTAGTGCCCACAGGCGTTGAGCGCGGGAGGAAGAGTTGAACGTGTGAGAGAGCATAGAGAGCATCGCATCGTCCGAGTCGTCCTTGAGGCTCTCGGGAACTATGAGAGTACCTGCGAATGGAATCATGAGGGACTTGGTGGCGAAGACTCGGAGGAGGGCACATACCATCGGACTTATCACCTTCATCGCGTACGACACCGATCATCACACTTCGCCCCTTCAAATTCTGCTGTAGCCGCTGCTCCCAATCGCTCGAGATCGCGTCTGCACTCGGCTTCCACGGGAACTGCGCGTAAGCTCCGATGTCTGGCAGACGCACAGTCACGTTCGCTGACAACGCCGCCTCTTCACCAAAAGCCGCCGCCATGATACTCACGTGAGCATCGACAAGTACATGCGGATCCTCGATGGCCCGGAGGCAAGTTAACGTGCGCTCGCGGCCCTCTTCGTACGGACAGCCTGCGGCTGCTGCGAAGTAGTCAAAGTATGCCGCGCGTACTTCAGGTTGGTACAGAGGATATCTATGTCGATCGTGAGAGACTGAGCAGTCCTAGATTTGCGGGAGGGTGGTGGAAGAAATGCTTACTGACGAGTCGATAGCGCCGCTCACGGCTGCAACACCACGCCACCAGACATCAGCGCTCGTCTTCGCTCTGGCGGTATGGTGCCAGATGCTGAGTGCACCCGCACTCTGTCCCGCCAGTGTCGTCCGATCTCTGTCACCGCCGAAGGCTCCCATGTTCTCCTTCATCCACTGCAGCGCGAGCGCTTGATCTTCAATGGCGAGGTTGTGCGGCTGCGACCATGCGCCAAGGCGATGTGACATAGACATGAAAATTATCGGTGTTCCCTACGGGAAGTGAGCTTCACCATGAGCGGACGAATAGCATTTGCACGCACGAGCTCGATGGACCGTCGGACGATGGCGGTCCCGTTGTACGGCTGCGGCGAACCAGCTTTGTCGATTCAGCAAGTGCCATTATATGAAGCTTAGACGTCGCGATACTCACATTGAAACCCGCTCCCGTATATCCAGACGACGACGGGCAGAAGTACATTGGCCGGCCGTTCTGCAGGACGGAAGACGTTTATGGCTAAGCAGTCTTCGGACATGTCGCTGACGTGCCGCTTGGGCGTCTACACAAAGGTGCTCATGAGTGAAGATGAACGCGAAAAACAGCGAAAGACGCGTACTGGACGTTGCATGCACATCTTGCGCCACTGGCTTGCATCGATAACCCGCTCGTCCGCCGGCTCAACGTATGGCTGTGGTAACGCAAACCGTAGTGCTCCAGTTGGAGGCATCGCGTAAGGGATACCGCCAAAGAATTCGATATCTCCGTCATCGAGTCCGTAGTACGTCGTGCGACTGACTCTGACTGTAGCGTGGGACGCCTTGACAGAGGGTGCGTCTGCTACCCACAGACGTAGGCGCGGTAGGCTCTCTGGGTGAAGCTGTACAGCAAAGCTCGTAATGATTAAGCTGAGGAGGACGGAGGACGCGACGTAGAAGACCGAACAAGAGCGGCGGTGGCGTGCGCGAAAGGAAGAACCGGGATTACTGCCCTGCTCGAGCAAAGACATGTGTGGTAGACGTTATGCCCTACGGTCTAATGATTTCTAGCACGGCGATACATGAAAGGCGAGGTCTGAGAGTAGAGTAACAGAGGAGATGTCGTAAAGAGGCTTAGAACAGCGGCGACAGTGGCGGCCGCGGCGGCCGCATGAGTACAAGGCACACTGAATACATCAGTTACGCGTCGGCAACCAAAAAAAGAAGCGCCATCAATCACTGCGCCGCAATTCTCAAATGTGTCTGATGTACTGTAACAGCTTACGCAAGAAATTCCTCTCCTGTCGGCAACTGTAAAGAGGAGTACAAAACGACCAAGAACATGCTTTTTCCTCTTCCCAGCGCCTCCTCAGCCATGAAGTTCTTCGCCGTCATCGCTCTCACCATTGCGTCTGTCGCCGCCCGTCCTGCTGCACCTGCTTGCGGCGCCTGGGCTGTTGCGATCTCTCCGCTCTGCAAAGTCGACGCCACCGAGGCTGGCATCACTATCGACGAGGTACGCCTGCTGTGACTGTCTGTGAGACATCGTGCCGTACTGACAGCGACCTTGATAGTTCCATGCACTCAATGCGGACCGCGATCTCGAGAACGGAGCGGTCGTAGGAGAGAGCTACTGCGTTGCCGCGGCCTAACCTGTGCTCGAGGAGTGGACCTTGTTCTGAGACCATTGTCACGGTTGCACATTCCTCAGTACTTCCTAGTCATAAATAATGGGCTGCTAGTCGCTTTACCAGTTTCTCCTGCGTGGTCTTGAGATCCTCCGTTCCCACGCGGGCTCACACGCCGGAAAGCTCCGATGGCACGATTTACTGATTTCTGAGGAATTCACAACGTAAAGTAATGAGAACTTTGCCCGTGCGGACTCGACGGATGACCATATCGAGTGAGGTGGGGAGGATCGTCAGGACTCAAGTAAATCCGGCGAATTCCGGCACCCCACAGCCTCCGTCTCGTGACCGTCGATCATCATGGAAGTCGAAAATCTTTGCGTGCCGCGGCGCAGCTTCGACCTTGTCGGCGCAGTCCTGGCAGACCTTGGGCAACGTAAGCGACGGCCACGCGCAGCCAGGGTCAGGAAACCATTTCGGCCACAGGCTGGCCCCAGCTGTACACGCTGAGCCGCGTTCCTCTATCTGCGCCACATGCTTTCTAGGCATCTGAATGCACGAGCCGAAGCACGTCCTCGTTATATAATTGTGGGTGCTGTGGTGGCCTTCAGCATCGTTCTGCTCTCGACGGCATATCTCTACCGCGACAGCCGTCCTGGCCTCTGGATTACACGATATACGGCAGCAGACGCAGGCTCTGACTATGCGCTGGCGCGAGTACGCATCGGCAGCGTGGTCTATCAAGGACGCGAGGACAATGGCGTCCAGTTCTTCGGCGGGATGCATTACGCCACGCCGCGTCGTTTCGCGCCTGCAGTGCCGTATGTCGACATACCTGAAGTTACTGTCGACGCGAAAAGATGGGGAAATATGTGCATGCAGCGTCCTGTACGTCAAAAAAGCATGGTCCCGACCTCTCTCTGACCCTTTGGCATTGTAGACTGCGAAGCGGCCGCTCGAGGAGTTATCTGAAGACTGTCTGTCGCTGAATGTCATTCGGCCGCCACAAGCCCCATTCGGTCAGGCGCTGCCTGTGCTAGTGTGGATATACGGCAGCGGATTTCAATGTGCGTTTTGTGCGTGGCGGACCGTTGGTGAAGTATTGACGCTATCATTGCAGCTGGTGCACCGAAGATGTACGATGGTACTACTATCGTGCGCAGGTCCATACAACTTGTAAGCTGTAACCGTCGATCTATAACGTCGTATCCCGCTCATGACTTGGTTACAGGCCACACCCATTGTTTTCGTGTCGATGGACTACCGACTCGGAGCATGGTCGCGACCACATGACCTTGCTCTCGACGACCAAGCTATTGCCCTTAAGTGGATAAAGGAGAACGTACATGCTCTCGGCGGCGACGCGAATCGAACGACGCTGGTTGGCCAGAGTTCTGGAGCGATGAGCATCTGGCACCATGTCGCACGCGCTACCACGCCTGAGGCTGTCTGGTGGAGGGGTGTCATCGCACAGAGCGGTGCAATCGATTCGTACGCTGTCCTTCTGCAACTTATCAATCTCCTGACCGTTTTGCCCTAGCTTCCCATTCTACCAGCCGTCTATACGCGAGCCGTACTTCCGGCGCTTTGCCTCTGCCGCAGGCTGCAAGCCGACCGATGCGCTAGAATGCCTGAGGAAGGTCGAAAACTCGCACAGTCTGCTCGAGGCGTACATGGACGTCATGATGGCTGCCAACGATCTCGTGTCTAATCCAAACGCCACAGGCGCCGAAGACCTGGTGGACGTCGGCGTGTATGGGAAGTATCCGTGGATGCCGAACGCGGATTCCCTCGTGGACGGATGGGAGACGAGATTGAAGACGAATATGAATGGAAAGAACGCGCTGGTTGGGGTCAACCTTGATGAAGGTGTGATGGTCGTTTTGCTCCTCGCCGTTGTGTTGCTGAACGTTTGACCGCCGTTGTAGGGTACGACATGCTCACGGACGAGGTCCGGAATGAAGCGGCAGCGTTATCCCTCCTCATTCGCAGCCTCAACTCATCGACACGGGCGCTGAGGCTGTGGGACGCCCACGACGAGTCGCCTCGAGCGCGTGCAGCTCAAATTATTGGAGATATTATCTTCCAGGCGCCAATGCGAGCGACGGCGCGCGCCTTAGGCGCCTACTACTACCTTTACGCGCATTCGAGGAACCAAGCACCAGGTGAGGGGTGCAGATAATGATTATTCATAACATTGTGCTGATATATGCATTGTACCTGAAAGTGACTCACGGGGAGGAACTCTGTGCGCTCTTCAGACCAGACGAGTGTGGGGTCGGGTATGTGGTGCAGGACCGGTGGATAAGCTTTGTTGCGCACGGGCATCCAGGTATTTCGGTCTTATCTTCCTTCCCTTGATCCATTCATTAAACTATGTAGGTGACGAACAGTGGAAGCCATACCCGTCTGCTCTCCGGCTTGACGCTGAACCGCGAGCTATCCCGCTATGGCGCGTCAAACAGCTACAGTGCGTTTATCGTAGAACCAGTCTCCAGGAGTTCTAATGCGCGCAACAGGATTGCCGAAGACGCGGTTAAGGAGATGCGCGACGAGTGGGCGGGAAGGTGATAACTGGTGCGATTGATCTTCGGTGTGTAGAACAGTCGTAGAATATGACAAGATCATGAAGTTGTAATCGCATACCTGCGCCTTCGCAGTTTGTACACGTTGTTTGCTGCATGCAGATGGAGTTTCGACATTGTCGGTATTATTGTTCAAGAAGTTGGTGTCGTCACCGAGGGAACGTTGTATGAGCTGCTTATCCCTCACGGATGGGAGTCGTAGATGACTTACATGACTTGTTTCTTTGTAACTTAGCTACTTACATGTTTCCACACTTGACCGAAAAGTAAACGTGTTTTACACGTCGGAAACTTCCGGAGTGGTAAGTAACCTTTCACATGCTGCTCAGTCAATTCAAGGCGGCAGTACCCGACACGGAAGGGGACTGAGAGTGAGAGAGATATGCAGGCGGACAGAGTCCCTCGCTAGAGTGGGAAGTAAGTAAGTCAGGAAGAATCTTCGACTCTCTTGGTGCGTTGCTTCTCCCCATTACATGTCACGGATCGCGGACAGCGAGTGCCGAGATACTATGTGCGACTAAACGCTGGGGATTGCGTCCGGTTTGCAAACCTGTGTGCGCGGTAGAGACCCTCTGATTCAAACGCTTCGGACGTCCACGCAGCGCGGAGCTCTCCGTTCTTATCAATGCGCCACCATTCTGGTCGCGTGCGTAACCCACGGCTTGCAGGGAACTCAGACGTGCGCAACGCAGCGGGCTGTAGACGTTTCAGATAGGAGCTATACGCATACAACGATGCGCGTACCGTCATGGGCTCCTCCCTCTCATCGTCGCATCGCGAGTCATAGATTGTCACTCAAGGAAACCGCACAGACCGCTCATAGCGAAAAGGAGGCCGTGCAGAGCCAAAACTGACTTCCACGCGCGCTGCAGTAAGTGAAAGGAATGCAAATGGTTCATGGTCGGTGATCGAGGCAGAACACAGAGCAGCGCGTCGAGTGGATCTTGTTCGGCCGGCGGAAGCCCCTGACGACCCCCGGGGGCTGTAGGTGGTTGGCCTCGAAGCCTTGCACGATATACAGCTCATCTTGTGCGCGAAGTCAAGCAATGTCCGTATTGTGCATCGGTGGGTACGAGCCTAGAGCTCCTGCAAGAGTACATTTTGATTGCCACCAGCCTCCTCCTCAAGTTAATGAGTGGGCTGGTGCAAGGAACGAGAACAATCATGCCATGACTGGCGTCGGTGTCGGCGCTTGTTGCGGCTTGCCGTTCGCGTTCGCGGCGTGGTGCTCGGCGAGGAGCTGGTCGAGGACTTCGCGCGCGCCGACGGTGAGCTGGCCGGACTTGACGGCCGAATGGTACACGCGCAGCACGGTGTCGACGTCCTCCATCGTCTGCGTGCGCACGTCCGCGAGCTCCTTAATCTTGGCCGTCGCGTCCTTGATCTGTAACAAGGCGTCAGTTAAACACGAGTGTATCAGCGAGAGCGCACGCACCTGATCGTCAGTCAGTTCCAGTTGCAGTTGCTCTACGCGAGACTTAACGGCGTTCCAGCCCGTCAAGCGGTGGCCGATGGACACGTAGCGCGTGAGCCCAAAGTCCTCAGGCTTGAGGATCTCGTATGTGCTCGGGTTGTTGAGGATCGCCTTAGCGTGGATGCCGGCCTTGTGCGTGAAGGCACAGTAGCCCGTTATCGGGTTGCAGAACGGCACCGTAACCTCGACGGCCTCCGCGACAAGGTTCTCAATCTCACGCAGCGCGGCAAGGTTGTACTTGCTCTTGACGTACTCCGGGTTCGCCGCGTACAGGCACGCGACGAGCCCTCCGAGCGGCGTAATACCTACCCGCTCGCCGATACCGAGAACCGCTGAACGAGAATGCGTCAGCTCGGGTGCGGTGTGGCGAAAAGACGCAGCACTCGCATGTGTCAATGTGGGTCGCACCGGCTTCAAGTGCCGTGTAGGCATTCGCGATGGCTGCCCGATATGCGCGTGTGAGCAGAACGCACGCACAGACAAGGGGGGATTGCTCACCCATGCCGGTGTCGTTGTGCAAGTGGATCTCAATGTCGCACGAGACGACGCCGCGGAGCGTACGGACGAGGTCGTACACCTGGCGCGGGTTGGCGCAGCCGACGGTGTCAGCGACGCCGACGCGGTTGACGCCGATCTTGTCGACGGTTTGGTAGATGGAGAGCAAGTCGACGAGGTCGCTGCGGAACGAGTCCTCTGACGAGAAACGGACCTCGATGCCCTTGCTCTTGACAAAGTTGATGACCTCGATCGCGGTCTTGGTGATGTACGCCATATCCTTGCCGTGGCTGAACTCGCGCAAGAACGACGAGGTGCCGATGACGACGTCCACGCCGTCCACGCCAGTCTCGACCGCGATCCGGGCGTCGTCCATGTGGCAGCGAATGTGGGTGAGGATTTTGGCGCGAAGCCCGAGCTTGCAGATGGCCTCGCAGTCCGCGCGCGACTGTTCGCTGGCGGCGGGCGAGGTGAGCTCGATGTACTCGACGCCGAACGCATCCAGCGCTTTGGCGATCGCGATCTTGGTCTTGGTGTCGAAGAACGCGTTGGCGAACTGCTCGCCCTCTGCGCCGGACGATGAGCACGACCCTTGCGCCACACGGAAACAGCGAGCACGGACCTCTGAGTGTGCTCTCTATGATGCTGAAGTTGGATATATTGCTCAGGAAGTCGGCGTAGCGGGGCGCATATGGGTTGCGCTGCTGGGCCTGGGACGGCGCGGGCTTGCCGTTGCCGTTGGTGTGGCCGTTGACGCCGTTGACCTGGACCATCTCGGACTTGTTCGGCGTCGAGCTCGACGCGCCGTTGGTGTTTTCGTGGTGGCACATGGTCGGCGATGAGCACACTCAGAGAATTTTCACGAGAGCAGAAATGGCAAGAGCCAGGAGTTTTTATGACGCGCCGCCAATCCAGGCGCCAATGACAGCGACTCCTTTGACTCATTTCCCCGCCTCGGCAGAGTTCGGCCGAATTCTCACGCGACGAGCTCAGGCCCATGAATCGTAACCCAAGCTCATAATATTAAAGCATTTCATCTGACCTTCTACTTACGCAGACGGAAAAGAAAGACGAGTATAACCTGCAGAGCAGTACCTCAGCGACTCGCACCGACGCCCGCACTGACAGACAGCACAGACCTTTTCCAGGTCCCCTCGCGTACATGCCCCACGTACGTACCAGCGCATACGCAAGCGAAAGGTCCGCCCGAGAAGGGAAGTGTCACGGTACGGCTACAATGCCTGGTGCAATGAGCGGCAGCGCATCTGACGAGATCAGGATCAGTTCAGTCCACTTGCAGCAGTCAGTATTCGGTCAGTCGTCAGTCAGTCAGTCAGTCAGTCAGTCAGTCAGTCAGTCACTTTGCACGCTCAGGGGGGTGTTGGTTTTACCAGCAGTAAGTTGGCTGGCTACTTCATCTCGGTCAGTCGGTCAGTCAGTCAGTCAGTCAGTGCTTTACCGTCTGCCAAACGTTTTACAGGAGGTTTTCTGAGTCTCGGGATCGCAGCACAGTGGAGTGGAGAGGAGGTTGTAAGGAGGGGCTACAAACGGCTAGTTAATCAGGTCAACAACGCGCACGCATGCGCGCGTGAAGGGAATGAAAAACAGAGGCGGGTCAGGCGTCAGTATGTCGGAGCCGCCGCGTCGCCCAGTCGAAATGAAATGGAGAAAGAGAACTGGTTGGTTACTGAAGGGTGTCGCAAGACGTGGTCGGAATCGCCCCGCCCATGGTGTTCGGGAAAGAAAATTTTGCAGATGTCGTCGGTTTCGTTGTCGTTTCGAGAGCTAGGAAAGTCGGGTTGAAGCTAAGCAAGATGGATGTTGCAGGGCTTTCACTGTTGCGGATATCCCTGTTGCTGGTAGTACTGAGCATATGGATCGGCAGCGCCACCGCCGTAGCCTGCAGCGCCGTATCCGCCAGGAGCAGCGCCAGGAGCACCGCCGCCGCCACCTCCACCCCAACCTTGGCCAGTGTATCCATCGGGCGCGTAGGAGCCAGGAGGACCACCGCCATAAGGCTGCGGCGGGCGGTAGCCACCCGCATTGACGGGCTGGGGTGGCTGCCACACCTCCGGACGACGCCAAGGCGGGATGTTGGACCCTCCGCCAGTAATGTCGCCGCCAGAGCCGGTCCAGCCAATCTTGCCCGCGTCGCCGAGACCAGGACCACCGCCCCCACCACCTCCGCCGCTCTCGCCGAGCTCGGCCATGAGGCTCGCGTACTCCGAGTCGAAGCGCTTGTCGCCCACCGGCGCAGCAGGACCAACGCCCATGCCGGGGGGACCAGGCATCCCCATTCCCATGCTGGGCGGCATACCGTTGGGGTCGCGGCGCGTCGTGCAGTCGCGCGCCATGTGGCCTGCGCTCCCGCAGATGCGGCAGATGATGTTGGCCGTGAAGTTCTTCTGCTCCGGGCAGTCGTACTTGCGATGTCCGAGCCCGCCGCAGTTCTGGCAGACCTGGTTCTCGTCGTCGCGCAGCGTGCCGTTGAGCGCGGCGAGTTCGCGGAGCTGGTTGCGCTTGTGGTCGTTCTGGCCTTCGGGCGTCGAAGCAGCCTAAAGAGGGTGAATGGGTGCAATAGGATAAAGAGAACAAACCTCCTTACAGTCTCGATGACCTTGTTGATGAGGCGGACGCAGTGGCCGACTTGCTCGTCCGTGTCACCCATGACGAGACAATGCAAGTCCTCCTCCGCGTCGTCCGCGAAATGGTCGGGCCGACCCTTGCCCTCTTTGACGCTGCCCTTGCCGCGAATGCTGATCTTTGCGCCGCTCTCGCGCTCCATCTTCTTCAAACTGTTGCCGCGGGGACCGACGAGCAGCCCGAAGAAGTTGATCTCCGGAAACTCCTTTACAGGGATGTAGACCTTGTCCTGCGGACGACTGGACCGCTTCTGCTGGTGGTACTCGACGGGCGGACGGAAGTTGGGGTCAGCCTTGAGAGCCTTGTCGACGAGCCGGATGCGCTCATCCTCGAGCTTCTTGCGGTACCGGACCTCGCGCGTGTTGGTTCTGCGACCGTGAGCATCGTACGTTGGCGGCGGCGACGGGGATCTGGGGCAGCGTCAGCACAAGCACAAGACATTCCGAGACCGCGTGCGCACCTCTCGTTGTCGGGCGGGACGAAGTTGTTCAAGCGAAGTTTGCGGTTGATTTCCTCAAGACGAAGCTGGATGGCATAGTTGTCGAGCTGGGCCTGGGAGACGCCCTCTGCATTGATCGCGGTGGGCAGGCCAGGGATTTCGGCCGTGGCATCGCCCCAACGGCTGCGCTTCTTGCGCGGTGCGTCGGACGGCGCTGGGTGGTGTGAGTCAAACCGCGTGGCAGGCCGAGAACGATTCGACGCACTCGCAGGCGTCCCAGAGCCGCTGCTCCCAATGTTGACGGGGGTGTCGTCCCGCCCGCGCTTTTCTTCGTAGTACGAGTCGCGGCGCGGGAATGCGGACGGCGAGGGTTGCGCAAGCTGGACCGGGGTCGAATCCTCGGGCACCACTGGTCCAAAGCGACGACGGTTGCCCAATGGGACATCGTTCGTGCCAGATATCGCGCGGGTTGCTGGGCGCCACATACTTCAAGAACGCGCTTCAGGCGGGGTCGACGAACAGGGACAGGGACAAGAGCCGTTGTAGGACTTTGAAGTCCGCGGATGGAACTTGGCCTCACAAATCTCAAAACGTCTTTGGCTGAGCAAGCCACATACATCTGGAAGGCTCTCGCACTTCTAGTCGATTCTCCGCGTGGGCGAGCTTTCGTGTTTTTTTTTTACGCCCCAGCTCGCACGAGGGTGGGTCTACTGGCTACAGCACGTCTACTCCAGTGTCTGGCTATCAGCCAACTGCCGCAAGTGGTTATGCAATGCGCATTCGATGTCGTGCTCATGGTTTTGGATATGTAAACTGCTCGGAAATGGCAGCTCGGCCGACTTCTACGGCCTGAGGACCGTCTCCTGGCCGTCGCTTCGCACCATTTCATTCCCCACTCCGAGGCATTGTAACGAAGTCGTGTCCGTCACACGTGGCAGACATTGTGTGAGAGTCGATGTGATAAATGTCAATCGGAGCACCGGGGGAGGTCATACGTCTTCGAGCTTATATACATCGAACGCAACCTCCTCGTACGGATGTACCTGAGGCAAACATTCAAATAGTTCCACGAGATGAGTACAGCAGAGCATGCTAGTAAACGCACCGTCTTGAGCTTGTCGATTACTGTCTTCACACCTTCTCCGACGGCAGCTGGCGCCACCAGGACTTCCACCTTGTCCTCCTCTACGAACTCGACTTCACCAACACTGCCTATCGTAGGATTTGCTCCACTGTATCAATAGTGATGTAGTGAGTAAACCCGTATATAGTCACGTATGGCGTAAAACTCACGGCAAAGGTCTGAATTGGCCAACGCCTGGTGTGACGAAGGCGCATCCTTCGTACAGACCTATACGGCCCACGCGCGCTGGGAACGTATCGAACAGACTCTTCAATATCGTCTGTGTGTTTGCGCGTGGGCAAAAGAACACGAGTTTGAACCGTGCAGCCATCCACAAGAGCGTCAAATGCCAAGGGGCACGATATTAATCTTATCAGATCGGCATGTTGCGCACCTTGTCCCATGGCGACTTCCTACACGGCGAAATTCTCACTAATCTCCTCAGACTGGCCCGCTCGATCGTCGCACTCGCTCGGAGTCCTCGCGCCCTCGCACGCTCTGGTCTTCGGCGGCGAGCTCGAGCCGCGTAAACCGGTTCCAGCGGCGGCGCATGCGCTTCCATTGCTGCCCGGCAAACCGCTAGAGCTGGAATCTACAGGCACAGTCCCCATTCCGCGCGTTGGAGCAGTCTTACTTCCCGACCCGACTGCTGAGAGTTCGTTCTGGCTGTGGGGCGGCCGCGGTGGGAAGGATATGGCTCCTCTTGAGGGCGACGATGCCGGGCCGTACTTCGTCCGTTTCGCCGATGCACAGGCGCAATGGGAACGCGTCAGCGCGAAGGGCGACGCGCCGCTGGGACGCAGCTATCATTGTGGTGCGGTCCTAGGCGTACGTGGTACCTTCAAGACTTGACAATACCGTATTATCTGACGCACGCGCGCAACATGAAGGACAATCTGTACATCCACGCTGGATGTCCGGTCTCTGGCCGTCTCGGCGACTTGTACTCTCTCAACGTTACGACACGTACATGGGCTCGTGCAGCCGACGCGCCTGGTGCTCCCCGCGGGGGGACGGTCTTGGCCGCTACGAAGGTCCAGGTCGACGGTGCTGAGCAAGATGCGCTTCTACGCTGGGGCGGATTCGCAGGCTACGAAATCGGCGCGGACAACGACCTCGATGTCTACCTCCCTTCCACTAACTCGTGGAGAACGGTGAAGCCGGCTGCGCCTGAGGGCGCTCCTGGTGCACGGAGCGTGCACGGATTCACACCTCTTCAGATCGAGGGGGACAACGAAACGCTCGTCGCTGTTATGTTCTTGGGCGAGCGCGATCCCAGTTCGCTTGGACATGAAGGGGCCGGAGCGTTCTGGGAGGATGTCTGGGGGCTCTTTCAGAGCAAAGAGGTGCGTCTAGTCTGTCTGTCAGGTGTCCGTCAGAACATACTTATCAGCGTTTCGTAGACCGACGCAGAGACGTTGGGTTTGTCCTGGCGTCAAATCGAGCTTGACGCGTCGGGAACTCCTGAACCTCGTGGGTGGTTCGCGTTCACGGATGTTCCAGTTGCGCCGAGTGAGCGTTCCAGTGTAGGCAGAGTGCTCATGCATGGCGGACTCCTGTCCAGCAACAAGCGTAGCAGCGAGGCATGGCTGCTCGAAGTTCGCAAGGCTTCGTAGTTTTGGACTCGGAAAGGAATATGTACAGTAGCTATTACCAATCCCACACACCTTTTATGTTGTACTGGACTGCGGGCGCTTCGACCCCGCTTGACCAGGATCCACTGCCAGCAATCATCCATGCGGCCGCGGATCGTGAACATCTTTCACTCGTTCCCGTCCGCCGTCCTTCGCGCCGCGCACAATGCCGGCCACATCGAGCACATCTGCCTGCCAAGTCCCGAGCTCAGCGTATCGGAGCGCCGCGAATGGTTGAAGAGTCAGCTGCCCGGCGCGAGCGCTGCGATCATCTGGGTGAATGTCGGTCGGTTCGGCAAGGAACATCTTGACGTCGCGGGGGAGACGCTCAAGGTCGTCGCGACGTACTCTGTGGGGTACGACCATATCGATGTCGACGAGCTTAAGCGGCGCGGCGTCGTTGTTGCGCATAGTGAGTACGATGGGCTTCTCGTATGGTTATGTGGTGACTGACCGCGTTGCAGCACCGTATAAGAGCGACGATGCAGTGGCGAATGCGACGCTTCTGCTCTTGTTAATGGCCCTTCGACGGTCTGCTGAACATCTGGACGTCGTGCGCCATGGCAAGTGGCTGCAGTTCTACAACGACACGAGCAGTAATCCGCTGGTACGTGTGCACTCCTCCGACCTCAGCCCTTCCCCCGGCCTGGCGCTCAGTTTGTGTTAATGTAGGCTCTTGCCGGAGGGAGCGTCCAGGACTGTACAGTGGGCTTCTACGGATTCGGACGCATCGCGCAAAAGGTCGCAGAACGCATCCTACCCCTCGGGCCGCGCAGGATCCTGTACAAGGCGTCGTCTCCGCGCTCGTTCACTCCAGACACCTTCCCACGCTTGCACCACGTCGTTTCGACCGTATATCCAGGGGTGACTATGTCGAACGAACCGGACCTGCAGACGCTTGCGGCCGAGAGCGACGTACTCGTGTGCCTCACATCCCTCGTACCCGAAACGCACCATTCTGTCAACGAGCAGGTACTTTCAAAGATGAAGAAGCACGCTGTGCTGGTTAATGTCTCCCGCGGGCCTGTGGTGGATACGCAAGCACTGCTCCAAGCGTTGAAGAAGGAGCAAATCTCGTGCGTCGCGCTCGATGTATTGGAAGGCGAACCAGGTAAACTGTCAAGTACATCCCGTGCTATGATTCAGGCTGGCTGATAAAACGTTCAGACATCGCAGCAGACCATCCGGTGTTGGACGACTCGCTCAGACATAAAGTTGTCATCATGCCGCACTCGGGTTCCGCGGAGGCTGCGTCGCGGACGGAGATGGCAGACCTTACAGCACGGAACGTACTGAAAGCTCTGAACATCGATATTCGTCCGGAGTGGTATGATGAGCAGCCTGTGCCTACGGACCGTTCTACGTACTTTGTCTAGTACAGCGCGCGAAGAATACGACGTATAGCTAACTGCGCGCGTTATCAGTTTGAAGGCGTGCACTGTCTGCCTGAAAGAGGACCGTCGTTTCAGGATGTGACCTTCCACTCAGAGGCGAGATGGGCGCTGTAGCACAAGCAGGGAAGTGTCTGACACTCTTACCTCTTTCGAGTGACATGGAGGGTGCACCCGGGAGACTGAATTTGTTAGGAAGTGCTGAGGCTGTTCGTGAGAAGGGTCGGAACATGTCCGCGGAATACCACCTTGTGCGGGAGAGCTGGCACGGCGTCTGAGGAATTTCTGGAGTGGAACAAGAAAGTTGTGGGTCCGGCAGCGCGGAATCTGAAATCTGTGACGCTCTCCTAAGACTACCTCCCTCTCGCGAAACTAGACATGGCTGACCCGCTCGAGATTGACGGCTGGATCGCGCAACTGTCGCAATGCAAGCAGCTCTCCGAGGCCGATGTAAAACGCCTCTGCGACAAGGTGCGCACGCGACACCGCCCGGCCGAACCGCCGCTCACGCCGCCCGCAGACGCGCGAGATCCTGATGGAGGAGTCGAACGTGCAGCCCGTACGGTGCCCGGTCACCGTCTGCGGCGACATACACGGCCAGTTTGTGCGTTGAGCGACTGGTTGGGCGCGACTGCGCGCGCTGATGGCGGCCCCGCTCGCAGCACGACCTGAGCGAGCTCTTCCGCATCGGCGGCAACTCGCCCGACACCAACTATCTCTTCATGGGCGACTACGTCGACCGCGGCTACTACTCGGTCGAGACGGTCACCCTGCTCGTCGCGCTCAAGCTCAGGTACCGCGACCGCGTCTGCATCCTGCGCGGCAACCACGAGTCCCGCCAGATCACCCAGGTCTACGGCTTCTACGACGAGTGTCTGCGCAAGTACGGCAACGCCAATGTCTGGAGATACTTTACCGACCTCTTCGACTATCTTCCCCTCACCGCCCTCATCGATAACCAGGTGCGCCACCCGCCGACTCTCTCTTTCTTTGGTTCACGCCTCTATACAGATCTTCTGCCTACACGGCGGCCTCTCGCCCTCGATAGACACCCTCGACCATGTACGCTCCATTGACCGTGTGCAGGAGGTCCCGCACGAGGGCCCCATGTGCGATCTCCTCTGGTCCGATCCCGACGATCGCTGCGGCTGGGGCATATCGCCTCGCGGCGCGGGCTACACCTTCGGCCAGGACATCTCCGAGGCCTTCAACCACAACAACGGCCTCACGCTCGTCGCCCGCGCCCACCAGCTCGTCATGGAGGGTACGTCCCGCTCCACCTTCTTCAAGACGACACGCGTTTCTGACGTCTTGTAGGATACAACTGGAGCCAGGACCGCAACGTCGTCACCATCTTCAGCGCGCCCAACTACTGCTATCGCTGCGGGAACCAGGCGGCCATCATGGAGATCGACGAAAAACTATCCTACTCGTTCCTGCAATTCGACCCGGCCCCTCGCGCAGGCGAGCCACTCGTGTCTAGACGCGTCCCGGACTACTTCCTCGTACGTCGTCTTTCTTTCTTTCTTCACATTGCTGACGCTTTCGCACAACAGTGAGCTACCTATACACGCCCCCTCTTCCTCCTGCAGTACATACATTTCTCCGACATACCTCCCACTGTGTTTCCGTGCTCTTCGTAGTCCTCACGCTCATTCGGACTCCTGGTATCGTCCTGTCTCTTCACGAACGAATCAAAAGTGCATCGCTAGTACAGGTACAAGTCTGAGCGTCCGCATGGCGCGCGTCGCAGACTGCTTTCTGTCCCTGGACGTTACCGCGCAAGGGTAGCGGTTGTCCGTACTTGGGTATCAAGGAGAAGATGGCCGGTGGTGTTCTGGACGTTTGGCCGTAGTGCGTTCGCCCTGCCGTACAACAGCCCAACGACTATACTAAGCACGCTTTCTGACTTCTGTCTACCTCGTCAGAGAAGCTCCCCGGGTTACACTTTCGAATTCAGGCTCGCCCTTGCCTCTGCCTCGTGTCGTCCTGCTACGCACGCACACTCGCAACCCAACTACTCTGTTCCCTAGATTCTCTGAGATCGGTTGCCTTTCGTATATACTTCGAAGCTGTACCAACGCGCAGGGTCTAGCGCGTTGGCACAGAAGTGGCTCGCGGCTGCAACGTTGGAGATTGTTACTTCCGCTGGACGTAGTCCTGTCTCCACTTCGTCCAATCATACTCGTTGGGCAAGGTGCCAGCGCTCTCGGCACCTACACAGGGCGCATGGGGCTTGCTGAAGGACTGCAGCTGAAGCGGCAAGTCAGTAATTCTCGAACTGTATATAAACGGATGCACGACTCACTGCACCCTGCAACTTGCGTTCTGCGAAACACGTCCTCGCAAGTGCGCTCATCTCCTCTTCAGACAGACTCGTCGACAGTAGTACGACGATCCGCTCCAGCCCTGGCGCGGTACAAGTATCCGCCAGCGTACGGTCCAAAATCCCAACATCGTCCACGTCGTCCTTGAGCTTGAGTTTGAAATCGTACGTGAGCTCGCGCAAGGACGGGGGCGTGAACCGCAGAGTGGCGGGAGGCACGAGAATAGAGTCGACGGCCATAGTTTCCAGACATTTCAACCCGCTCAGAGTCACGCCTGTAATCGCGATTGACATGTTCCCGTTCCGCAAAGCGTCTGCGTTGGGAGATTGCATCCCGAAGTAGTCCACGACTGTAAGATGGAGATAGCGAAGCGTCGAGCTCCATGCGCACAGCACGGCGTTGAGAAGTTTGCCAGGGACGAGTAGATAGCCCGGCGAGAATTCTTGGACGTTGGGTGCGATGGTGGGTAGCGCGACGAGCCATGGTATTGTAAGGAATCCCGCTGATATCGTACGCAGATGCGGCCAGACGTCGCCAGGTTCTATTGCATTGGGTCAGCTGTATGAATCAGGAAGTACTCGTACTCACCGATTGACGGCGCCCATGTCTCCGGCCCCCACATCTTGAGCGCGGTGTGGGCTCCTCTATTGGTGAAGAGGTCATGGGGAACTACGAAGCCTGGAGTATTCCACACGTCCGCGGGAGCCGGTTCGTCTGCCACTGGTCTTGGCTGCCAGTGGTATGTTGGTAGCATTACGATCCGTTCGTGTACGTTCTCGATGGACGATATAGCCCGCGCCTGCACCACGAACACTTGCAGGTCCGGCCAAGCACGCATAAGCGGGAGCATCTGCTTCTCAGACGCGAACGCGCACGACGGCGTGTCGAGTAGACCGCGGAACCACAAATTCACTTCAATGAGACC
>KV426579.1:13311-24736 GCA_001632375.1 Exidia glandulosa HHB12029 | reverse complement strand
CTTACTTGTAAATAAAACATCAATCCCGATACAGTAACGACGGCTTTGCAGTGACTGGGCTGTTGGGTATCCGCAAAGCGTTCCAATTGCTAGGTAGGACGGGAAACATAATGGTACATTGCATCGGCCCATGGTGACGAAGAAGGTCGGCTACTTCAGGGGACTGTACGATAGCGGGAGGAGGATAGATGCGTCCATGACTGTCGCGAGTTCGGCGGTCTATGCAGCGGCCGACGATGAGTGGCGTTGACTTGACTGAACTAACGGACGGAACGCACCTTGGAGACGGTCGTGCTCCAGCCCTCCTTTGACCATGCCAAGTCGCGCAGTTCTTTCCGCTTCTCGAAGGTGCTGTAGGGTCACGGGTCACGACGGTTAGCGTTCGATGTGTGGGTTGTGGGATGGACGAACGGGTACTGCCACATGTGGTGGACTTGGTGAAGTCGACCGACGTGCGAGAACCATGCGCCGACGGGCTCGACGAGCTTGCGTCTCGCTTCGATACCAACGCGCCTGCACATGATCGATTAGCTGGGTAGGAGAGATGCAAGATAGTGAGGCCGTGCTCACCATGCGTGTTCCCACTCGAGCAACACGCCGGGTTTCAGCTTCAATGTCGGGTTAATAAGCGTTTCGGGACAGAGCGCACGCGGTACCTGATATGTCCTGAGCTCGAAAATGCCGCCCTGGGCGTGGGGTGGTGCGGTGGGAAAGAATGCAAACTCCTGGTTAAGTTGGTTCGTGCGGGAGGTAACGAAGGGAAGGAGGGCCTGGTAGGCTTTATAATGCTTCGAGGGGCGTGAGTCTGTGTTGTACGAGTACTCGGACGGTAGAGAACGGACCTCTGACTGGCGGATGAGTTGCGTTGTCCGGTCGTATCCGCCGTAGTTCTCGAACTCGAGGATGTGAACTTCCGCAGACGGTCAGCATTCTGTAGACCCGGCGCTGTGACGGTAAGACGCACCAAACTGGTCAGTCTCGCCAACTACAGTTTCCCAGCTTCCTGTGAGCTTGACGTGGAGCTGGGAGTCGCTGACAAGGCCTGTGTAGTATGTCTCGCTTCGCGGGGTCAGGATGTCAGTCTAGGACCTGGAAACTGGGACGAACGCGGCCTTCTTGTAGTCGTCTATCTTGGACGGTATGACCTTGTGGACTGTAACAAGTCAGTAAATATTTCAAGAAATAGCAAAGTTCTGACCTTCGAACGCGTGGACATACTTGCCGCGCGCGACGAGGCGGGTGTGCTGCTGGGTCTCGACCTCGCCCGCCGCCTTTGCCTCTGGCGAGCCGTGGAGGATGGACTGGATGGAGTGAAGGGCAGCGCGGGCGCCGTGGTCAGCGTCGCGGGGACGGCTGGGCGAGTGCAGGAGAGGATGTACTTGGACCGTCCTAGCGATCGAGCGCACCCCGCCAGACGCTGCCAGCGACCGCGCCGGGGACGTCTGGCCGACCCTCAACGTTGAGCGCGCGACGGAAAACATGGAAAGAAAGGCGCGCGGTGTCAGATCCCAGGACGAAAGAGACTTTGACTCCGACGTCATCACTCTTCCCCGCATTCCATCCGAATTCAGCCACAACCGTCGTCTCGTGGTCTGGTCTGCCTGAATCTGTGGGGACTTTGCTTCCATCTACATATCTATCGCTTTGCCCTGGCTAGTGCTGGGTCCGCTCGAGGATCCTCTGTTCCTGACTCTCCGCCGCGCAAACATAACTGGGGTTCCAGGCAATGTCGTCTGGCCTAGCGTTGCAGAGGGGTCTCCTAGATGCCCCAGGTGGTTCCTATTAGCTCTTAGGACTGTTTCATCAAGCGCACACAGTGCTCGACATGGAACACCGCTCCCTGTCTTGTTGGCAGACCTCTTGACTTGACCACACGACGTCTTCCTCTGCTCAGGGCCTGCGGTGCATGCTACTGTCCCTGAGTACACGGCCTAGGGCCCTCCGGCGCAGAATATATACACCGACCCTCGACCTTCGACTCCATCAAACCTTGATCGTCCCCCCGTTCTGCTCGTGATGATTCCTATGGACCTATCTTCTGACGAGGTTATCGCAGACGATACGGACCCTGCAGGTAAGCACGTACCTCGAACGCTTTAGACTCGCGCGACTCTAACGTGCAATAGTTGCCTACTATCCCATCGAGTCATGGAACATAGTACAGGGTGAAGGTGACAGACCGGACGAAGACTACTACGGGGGATTATACCGCATGACACGCAACCGGTCCGCATACGCCACATTCTCCTTCACCGGTGCGCAGATCGGCCTTGCCGTTTAATGTGATTTACAAGCATTGGCTATTCCATCTGCAAGGTTCACATGTCGCCTATTATTCCGACATGAATCATGATCACGGCGCGTTCAAAGTATCGATCGATGACCGAACGGTAGCAACCTCGTCTTCCTACAGTCCTGAATGGCAACGGAAGCATCAGCTATTCAACCAATCTGTCGAGCCCGGATCCCATGTTCTCCGGATCACAAACATGGAGGATAGTGTAATGGGCGCAGACTTCTTCGCGTACGCCGAGAGATACCGAGATGTACTTGTGGCTGACTGGAGTGCCATGCAGATTCATGCCGCTCCCATCTTATATCCCAGGAGAACAATCTCTCAACATTGTTCTAGCGAATGACACGAGAGGTGCGTGTGAACATCGTTGCGGATATATTGCCTATAATTGAGCCTTATGGTCAAGTTTCGTACTCTTCGGCAGAGGCATGGGCTGGCGGTTGCGAAAAAAGAAGCGCGTACTGCACTCAGCGCGTAGGCGCCTCCGTAGCGCTACGCTGGAATGGTGAGAACGAGAGCCTGAATCCCACCCGGCCCATGTCGCTGACAATCCGGTGAATAGGGACATACATTGCGTATCATACACGCAAAGCTTGAAGACGCTGATCGCGGCATGTTTCGCGTCCTTCTCGACGGCTCTGACGTCGACGCGGATGAGGGAACGTTCTCCGCGTGGAGCCCTAATCCCCAGCCCATCCAAATGCTGTATTCGGCTTCAGTAGCGCCTGGGATGCATACACTCAACATTACAAACCTGGACGGTACTATTCTATCGTTGGACTACTTCATGTATGTCTCTCCTCTGCTTCCGCACACGGCTGATGGCGTCGCGCAGGTACACTCCCTTACACGACACCGAATCGACCGATGCTCCCGTCGACTCCACGTCTGCCAACCCGGGCCCTACAGCTCGACTAGGCGGGACCCATTCCGTTCCGCTAGTATTATCGGTGGCCATTCCAGCGGGCGTCATTCTCCTTGTCGTCATCATGTCGTTCTATCTGATCCGCCATCGACGGAGCCGCAGGTCGGGTCGAGGAGGCACATCGTCCGAGTCGGGCGTCACCGTTCCACTTCCTGTACCCACAAACAACAGTCCGCGTCGAGCTTCAGTCAGCTTACTGGCAGCACAGCTACCAGCGTACACAGAACAGACGCCGCCAACGGACCATGGAGCGGAGTCCCGCAGTCAGAAGCTAGACTATCTTCTGCATACGGCATAGACGTGTGAGAGGTCACCGAACAACGGCAGGTCACGATGGTAGCGAAGATGAGGACTACTCGAAGAATGGTCTTCCGTGCCCATTGCCGGCGGTATCATGTGTATCGACAATCCTCTCAGGCTGTACATGTAATTCAACAATAGCAGCGGCGCTGTGGCTGGCGTAGTGTACACTGATTCTGTTGCAGGGAGTCCATCATGATAGTCTGAATGCGATCGTCGTGATGGACGTCGTACATCCCTCATGGCCCAGCGTAAGGCCTTTCGGATGACCCGAACATAGTTCAGTATTGCCAGCTCGAAGGAGCGTGTTGCTGTTGAGTAGCAGGAAGCCCTCTCCGACGGAAGCGTTCGGTGAGGTTGAAGTGGGCCTGCATTCACGATATCAGGGCAGAACAACTCCGGACCATCAATAGACTTACTCCATGACACTGCCCACCATCCCAGACATAAACGTCTTCTGCGATGCCCAGAATGATCTTTGCCAGATGGAATCCGGAGCCGTTCTCGACATTGCGGATGTACCACTGCACGGCCCAGTGGCGGAGGAAGTACTTGAACCACACGTACTTGTCGTACGCGTAAGCATTGACGACTGATGGAACCGCCCACATGCGCCCTTTCAAGAACATTCGTCGCAGGTCGTATGGCATCAGGAAGCTCTCGCTGCTGAAACACTCCTTGTCGTCTGAGTCTCGGAACTGTAATGCAGGCATGTCGAACGGCGCTGTCGTGGCATGGTCGTTGAAAAGGGGATGTGTCGGTGGTAAGGGCGGGACGAGAGGCGACGTAGAAAGGCTGGTGGAATTCTTCCTTCGATGTTCAGGAGGGATGAAAGGTTCCGCCGTCACTGAGAGGATGCCGTTCCAGCACGCGAAAACGGGCGCAGGGTCGTCGCGCATGACCATACGCATGCCGACTTCCTCGAAGAAGAAGGGATACAACCCGGAGACAAGGCCGCCTAGACGATCGCGGAGTACCCATAGGTCATACTGCGATTCTCATGATCAGTGACGATGACGCTGCTAAGGACCGTTCTCACCAGCCTGTCAACTTGGTTAGAATATCTCCAATAGCGCTGCATTGACTCTCACCCGAAGAAGTTGAAATCCAACCCGCACACCATGTCGTAGTTTCCATTGTGGGTGCGTAGCAGCTCAACGACCGCTTCGGCATGAACAAAGACGTCGTTCGACCAGATGACGCGATCGAATGTTTCTCCCTTGGCGGCTAGATCTAGGAGAGGCTGCATTGCGAGGTTCCTCGTCTTCGCGAGGAAACGTATGTGCCGCCTGTGGGACCCAAAGTCGCGGTGTACGGACGTGTCGCGGACGAGGATGCGGTGTCGGACGTTCATGTCGGTCAAGCGCTGAGCGAAGCTCTCAAGCAGCTCTGGTGTATCATCACTGCTGTAGGACTCTACGATAGATACAAACACGTTGTCCTAGACGGAGTTAGCCCGTGTCTACGATGCGAGATATGCGAGACTCAACGGTTCCGACGTAGTAGATGAAACGCGTCATCTGCTCCGTCCAAAACGGCACCACGTCATGGTTGTTATAGAACATGGCGACGAGATAGACACGCTCTGCAATCCCGTTGACGTCGTCAATGAACGGTCTGAGAGGAGGTATAGCGACCCACCGCCATTGTTGTGTCCCTGCGCTGATGCCTCCTGAACCGCAGTATCGATACTGTCCCGATACTTCCAGTCTCGCTCCCATTCACGAGTCTCCCACATGTATAGGCCACAAACAGAGAGTGCGAGGTAGAATGCAAGCTGCGCCCACCAGCCCCTGAAGCGTCGTCGTACTGGCGACGTTGGTTGACCCTTGGTGGGAGCCCGCGGTTGTTCGATGAGTGTGGCAGTCTCTCCGTCTTCCTCGACGTCGGAATCGTATTCCAGCGTATCTCGGTGCGCTTCTCCTCGCGAATCTTCGTCGTACGAGTCGCCGCCAAGTGGGAGGAGAGGATGGGCGCCTGATCGTGCCGAATGTTGCCGACGCGCCCAAGACTGCGCAGCGAAGGGAATTATAATGCGACTCACGACGAGCACGAGCGCCATTAAAGTCGCCCACACTGGAGCAACGACGAGTGACAGCACGAAGAACGTGCGTCGCGGTGGCCATGTCGCATCCTCGGCCCAGCGACCGGCGGTCTTTTTCCATGTAACGTAGGCCGCGACGGACACGGTACAGAGGACCACCGCGGAAACGATGAGGGTCCATAATTTGCAGATGGTTACAGACGCTGCTGTGAGACCATTGCGTATGAATGGAGGACAGCGCTCCAAGAGTGCGTCTGTGGCCGCTCTCACCCGTGCGCGCAGAGACTGCTGCGACATCGAGGCAAACGGAGAGTGGAGTCAAAGGCGCAGCAAACAGGACGTCAAAAACCTACAAAGCCCCTTTCAACTTGCACTGCACACCCGGCGTTACAGACAAACTTCTCCAGCCAATGACATGCCGTAAAGCCGGAACGTTTCGAAGCGTCATCCGCAGTCACCCTGTGGGTAGAATCTTACCGAGGCTTAGTTGTTTGCAGCCAGCTTTGCGGGAGCAACGACCGTCTCGTGACTGGGAGAACAGATTCATGACGGGATTACATTGATACAGCCAAATCGCATCCTAAGCCACGTGACTCGAGTTCATCAGCTTCACGCTGACATGAACTCTCGTCAAGAGACTGCCTCAGGAAATCGGCGAATGCGGTTTCATGTCCAATTTCAAGAGCGTTATCTGCGACGTACGGAGCGTTCAGTGAGGTTGAAGTGCGCCTGCGTCCGGAGCATCAGCCATGATCGCGCACACGCAAGGCAGTTCTACGCACGCCGTGACAATGTCCTCCGTCCCAGACATATACATCTTCAGCTATTCCGATGATCGTCTTCGCAAGCTGATATCTATAACCGTTCTCGATATTCCGGACGTACCACTGCACGACCCAGTGACGCAGAAAGTACTTGAACCATATGTACTTATCGTAATGGTACGTGTTGATGACTGAAGGAACCGCCCACATCCGACCCTTTAGGAACATGCGTCGCAGATCGTATGGCATAAGGAAGCTCTCGCTGCTGAAGCATTCCTTATCGCCGTTGGAATCTCTGAAGACCAGCGCAGGCATGTCGAACGGCGCTGTCGTCGCGTGCTCAGGGAATAAAGGATGCGTCGGCGGTAGTGGAGGGTCGAGAGGCGCAGTCGACAATTGGGTCGCGTTCTTCTTCCGCAGTTCGGGAGGGATGAACGGCTCGGCGGTGACCGCGAGGATCCCGTTCCAACACGCGAAGACTGGAGCAGGGTCGTCCCGCATGACCATGCGCATGCCGACCTCCTCAAAGAAGAAAGGATATAGACCTGAGATAAAGCCTCCCAGCCGATCACGGATGACCCAGAGGTCGTACTGGATCCAGTATCAGCAGCCACACTCTGAGTCCGGTTCTGGATCAAGCTCACCAGCCTGTCGTGTGTGAGTAAAGGTGTTACACAGCAGAGACGGAGCTGCTCACCCGAAGAAATTAAAGTCCAGACCGCAGACCATGTCGTAGTTTCCGTTATGCGTTCGTAGAAGCTCGACGACCGCCTCAGCGTGCACGAACACGTCGTTGGACCATACGATGCGATCGAAGGTCTCTCCTCGTGCAGCTAGCTCCAGAAGAGGCTGCATAGCGAGGTTCCGTGTCTTAGCAAGGAAACGTATATGCCGCCTGTCTGACTTGAAGTCTCGATTCACGGATGTGTCCCGGACGAGTATACGGTGGCGAACACCCATCCCCGTCAAGCGCTGTGCGAAGCGCTCTAGCTGATCGGCAGAATCGTCGTTACTATACGACTCGACGATTGACACAAACACATTGTCCTTGTAGGAATGAGCGCAGCGTCGCCTTGGGAGATAGACAACTCACGGTGCCAAGGAAGTAAATCAGACGGGTCATCTGCTCCGTCCAGAATGGTAGCACATCGTGGTTATCGTGGAACATGGCCACCAAGAACACACGCTCTGCGAAGGGGTTGAACGTGGGTGAAACTGCGGATAACTGTGGGCGCTTACGGCCGTTGTTATTCCCACGCGTTGACACCTCCTTTACTGCGGAGTCGATGCTATCGCGATATTTCCAGTCGCGTTCCCACTCGCGGGTCTGCCACATGTACAGGCCGCACGCCGACAACGCGAGGTAGATGATTAATCGGGCCCACCAGCCTTGGATGCGGCGCGGGGAGGTCGAGCGGGCAGTCTGTTGTTCTTTTGGAACAGCATGTCCGACGAGTGTATCCGTCTCGCCGTCGTCGGAATCAGTCGCGTCTCCTTCAGCGTCTATCGGAGCTTCACCACGAGGCCCCTCGTCTTGAAAGGTGCTGCGTATGGGTAGAAGAAGAAACGTGTCGGTCGATGGGCGGCCACGGCAGGCCTTGTAGCAGCGAGGAGCAAGTGGAATAAAGATGCGCCACAAGACGACCAGAACTGCCATTGTTGCCGCCCAGAGCGGAATAGCGACGAGCGACAGGACGAAGAACGTGCGCTGCGGCGGCCATGTCGCGTCTTGGGCCCAGCGCCCGGCGGTCGACTTCCACTTGTAGTAGACCGAGGTGGAGACGAGGTAAAGCACCAGCGCAGAGACGAAGTAGGGATACAAGCCGAAGATGGTTTTGAGAATGGTGACGACGCCGTTTTGTACTGACGAGGGAATGCGGTCCCAGATGGCAAGGGTCTCGCGGTGGACCGAGTCTGCCATAGCCTTGGCTCGCCGTCGCAGGTCATAAGACATCGCGGTTGGACTGCCTCGACGAGATGGTTGGGAGTAAAGAGGTGAGATACCGGTGCCAAACAGAAGAGGAGGCGTACGGCGCAGGTCTGAGGGCTGCCGGACGGTACCGAACTGCCAATTTAACATATACGTACACAAATCGAGGTGTCGAAGTGCCGGCGATCTGGATGTCGAGGCTGATTCTCCGCGCGATTCCCAAGTGCGCCTGCCATGTGTAGACGCTCGCTGGCGCTTTAAAGTCCATAGAGAATATATCCATAGAATTTCCTAGATGACGCGGGATGGAACGAAGTGCAACGACACATTGAAGAGCTGCGACCAGGGTTCGGCGTCTGGTCGGAATCCGGAGCAAGGGGCATTCTGAGGACAAGTCCGAGATCTCCTTAGCAAGCGCGGTAACAGTAGAGAGTCAATCATGGGCGCAGACTTGATCAAGTAGAGGAGGCCAGCTTTTGCGATGAGGAGGTCAAGACCAAGTCCCGGCGGACCGGCCGCGGAAGGAGCCGTGGTCAGCCGCCGCTGCGCGCCTCATTCCAGCTTGAATCTAGCTCCAAGATCGTGGCTGGATGTCGCTCGCGCCGCCGCCCAAGTCGGGCGTGGTCTTCGACGATGACGACGACGACGGCTGGCAGGACATGCCCGTCGTCCGCAACGAAGAGTTCGTGAGCGACCTCGACGCCGTCGACCGCGAAAAGTACGGCTATATCCAGTCCAAACCGCGCATCGAGGGCGCGCTGGGCAACGCTACAGGCAACCTCATCGACTTTGATGACCGCGGCAACGAATGGCGCTCTAAGCAGGAGCTCAACGAATCCGATTACACGCGCCTGAAGCTCGACGACGACGAAGACGGCGACGACGTCCATCTGCGCACGAAATATCTCTTTGACGAGGACAAGGCGATGACGCCGCTGAGCCAGATGCAGCAGACCAAGAATCTGCTCACGGAGGCGCAGCGCATCGCCTACGTCGGCGTGTGCGCACTCGTGGCGCGCGAGATGTCGCACGAGCTCAGGCAGGTCGGCACCAAGGAGCTCAAGGCCGCCGTGCAGCAGATGGAGCTCTGGGCCCTCAAGATCATGGGCCGCTTGTACTACCACATGGAGCTCGAGACCCCAGGTACGGCGACGGTCGCGCGACCTTCAACTTCATGTTGATGATTTCACCGCAGAGCAGAAGATGATCGAGAGTCTCGCCGAGCACGGCGTGCAGGCCATGGACCTTGTTCCGTCTCTCATGACCACCCACACCGTCGCCAACCCCGAGTACGACCCCGCACAGGCCCGGGCGAAAGCCGCCGCAGCCGCCGCACACGACTCTGACGACGAGAAGACGCTCAATGAAGCGCCGCTATCTCCCACGACACCCAAGACTGCTACAGGGCTGTCTGGTCTTGCCGCACCAGTCCTGCCGCAGTCAGAGAAGCAGACTCTCCCGGGCGTCACCACTACACTTGACGCGACGGACGAGAACGTAACACTGGACATCCGGTGGACCATCCTCTGCGACCTGTTCCTCATTATGATCGCCGACAGCGTGTACGATGCCCGCTCGCGCGTCTTGCTCGAACGCGTCGCCGCGAAGCTCAGTCTCGGCTGGCTCGATGTGGTCAAGTTCGAGAAGCGTGTAACGGACGCGCTTGAGATCCAGGAAGGTGTCGAGCGCATGGAGAGCCAGGAGGTTCTGGATGGGCGAATAAAGGCTGGAAAGAAGAGACGATACGCCATGATGGGTCTCGCGACCATCGGCGGCGGCCTCGTTATCGGCCTGTCTGCCGGTTTGCTTGCGCCAGTCATCGGCGCCGCGCTCGGTGGCGTGCTCACCACCATCGGCATTTCCGGCACAACAGGCTTTCTGGCAGGCACGACCGGCGCCGCGCTCATCACCACTGGCGCGACGCTGACGGGCTCCGGCATCGCTGTTAGAGGCATGGCGCGTCGGACGCAGTCGGTCAATACTTTCAACCTCATGCCCCTGCACAACAACAAGCGCGTCAACTGCATCGTCACAGTGTCGGGGTAAGTGTTGCGTTTCGTTGGGGATTGAGGCGTGGCTAATACGCGGGGCAAGGTTCATGACAAGTTTACAAGATGACGTGCGCTTGCCGTTCAGCGTCCTGGACCCTATCGTCGGCGACGTGTTCAGCATCCTTTGGGAACCCGAGATGATGAACGAGATGGGTAACGCGCTCAAGATCCTGACGACCGAGGTTTTGACTCAGGTCGGCCAGACGGTGCTGCAGGCAACCGTAATGACCGCGCTTATGAGCGCCTTGCAATGGCCGCTCAGTACGTCTTCATCCGCAGCGCCATGGTCCGGGAACCCGCTGACATCTGCTTGCCCATTCGTCCTCGGCGCGCAGTCTTGACGAAGCTCGGATACCTTATCGACAATCCCTGGTCGAACGCGCTGGACCGCGCGCACTCGGCCGGACAGGTCCTCGCTGATATTCTCCTCCATCGACATCTTGGCGTACGGCCAGTGACGCTCATTGGCTTCTCGCTTGGTGCTCGAGTCATCTTCTACTGTCTCCTTGAGCTCGCGAAGCACAAGGCGATGGGCATCGTACAGGATGTCATCCTCTTGGGCGCAACCGTCACCGCCCCGACACGTTCGTGGCACGAGGCTCGTTCTGTTGTGGCGGGTCGCTTCGTGAACGGCTACGCACGCTCGGATTGGGTCTTGAACTACTTATTCCGCGCCACCTCGGGCGGACTGAACACTGTAGCAGGACTGCGGCCTATAGAAGGCGTTCCTGGTCTGGAGAACGTCGATGTGACAGACAAGATCTCGGGTCACACGAGCTATCGTACTTACATGCCGCTTATCCTCCACCAGTTGGGCTTCCCTGTCACCGCGGATTACTTCAACGAACCAGAGGTACGCTGTTTTCTCCAGCGCTTCTAGCTGCGCCTTGGAGTTTAAGTTGATTTGCTTGTCTGCAGGAGCCGGATATGGAGGGTGACCGTGTTGTTATCCGCGAGGAAGACATGGTCGAGCAGAAGAAGGGCTTCCGCCTGTTCGGGCGCAAAGCCAAGCCGAAGGCGAAGCAGATGTCGGTTTCCCGCCCGCCGTCTGCAGCGTCGTTCCCGAGCTGGAAGGCGAAAGCGGGAACGGCTGCGGCAGGGTCAGCTGCGGCTGC
>KV426579.1:0-12284 GCA_001632375.1 Exidia glandulosa HHB12029 | reverse complement strand
ACGACACCCTCTGTGGGTGCCGCAGAGCCGAAGAAGAACGGGTGGTCGCCGTCGAACCCATGGGGCTGAAGTTGAAGTTGTCATTGCTGTCGTCTTCCCATCCTGTGCATTCATTGGATATGCTCCCTCACCATCGTATTTACCAATCTGCAACCTCTCGCGGTGTACTCACTGTACAGTTACTTAGCATGTCGTGGACTAGTCTTCTTGCGCATATACAGCGGGTCTAGAGTACAGTTCGTTGCAGAGCCAAGCAAGAGAGAGAGAGCAGGCTATCGCGCAGTCTGAAACATGTCGTCCTGTTTGCCGTCGCGGGGTCTGTACGTCAAGTTGCGCTGCTGAAGCTCCTCCTCTATCTCTTCCGGTATGCGACCCGATATGCGGACTGCGTACATACCCCGTACATATTTGGCTGCAGTCCATGTTAGCGGCTGTCGATTTGTGGCGCCTAGGGGAGACAGCGCTTACATGTACGCTGCCACCGAGCGACCCAGCTCTCCTCCGGATTCATGACTGCAATGACTCCGTCATAAGAGGAGCTCGTGCAGCCTTGGATACGGTCCGAGTTTCCTTTGAGCTGGATCCTAATATGAGCCCCTCGACCGCGCAGTCGACGGCACAACATTACCTGCAGGATTTCCTCGCAATTAGGGCAGCCAAATTTGCGGAAATCGCCAGCGGTTTGGATGACTGAGCAGAGCATGCACGCTCGCAGCTGCTTGGCTTTGGACGAGTTCGGGATAGCCGCGACAGCGTTGGACATGGTGTGGGTAGTTGGTCAAGAGCAGAGCCGCAAGTTTGGACCCCGCTCAACCTCCTTGTCCCATCCCGAACCGTAGCCATTGAAACTACAACAGTATTTCGCACTCCATATCGCTCGGAATTGCAGTTTTGGCGGCTAACATGTTGTCTACGCGCGCTCTTTTCCCGCTCATAGCCTCTCTCTCGAAATTCGTGCACGGCATCGTCAGGACGCTTGTTTCCATCCACGAAAGCCCGCCAAGGAGGCCCCAGACTTCGTCCACTTGGTCTTTCTGTGGCGATCTACTCCAGCGGGCTATGCAGAGGTATTTCAGGTCCATGTTGCCACTCGAACTCCCGTGTCCAGACCAAATCTTCGCCTGCCTCCGCTCAAAACAGAATTTTGTTCATTTTCAAAGTATACTTCACTTCTCGGACAGTCTTTCAGGTCGGCCGCTCTCTGGTATATGGCGCTGCTCTGCTCGACATTGGCGGTTGGATCCGGCCCCTGCTCGTGACTTCTGAATCTGTTGTTAGACATGCTCCACCCCCCGAGTCAGTGTAGCTCTGCTTTTTGGCACACATTCTCTTCTGCGCCTTCTCGGATTTCCGAGCGATTTGATGTTCGAGGCTTCCCCTTAACACACAGCATCAGTCCTGCCGTGACTGAGATGCCCGACTTTGCGCGTCCATCAGCCCCAAACCACTTTCCAGTCGTTCGGCGTCTACTGGAGGGAAACAGGCAAAGCAGGATCGTCGCTTGTTTAGTGATGGCCGCGTTCGGTGATGGCGTTGGCAGTGTTGGACTCCGCGGCGAGTACGCTCGAGTCACGGCCTGAACGGACATCGAACCTGACGAATACGGCATCTCGTTCTCGAATATTCTTACTGCGCTGCATTCGTGGCGCGACAATATTTTTGCCTATGTTTTGCTGCGGCTTGCCAATGCTGGCCCGCTGGATCGCAGTCCTGCTTTCGTTCCGATTGCCAACGTCGCACGTGGCACTTGGGATTTAAATTATCCCGCCAATCCAGACCAAGGCTATGAACTTGCCACCGAGGAGAACCTATCGCAGCCGTGTAGAATCTACAACACGAGTGTCGCCGTGCGGCATCGCTTACCCAATGATAACCGCAGCTGCCAGCACCATCCGATTCTCCTGCAATTGCCGACTCGATGAGTCGATTTTATGTGTTCAACTGCATACTCCCTGACAAATGCGTCCTCAAGCGCCGGATTAAAGCTCCTGTATGACTCCATATCCAGTGGGAAAAGGTCCTCCGGTTATACACGCCCTGCATACTTCCTTCCCGCGTATATGGCCCGGACATCTGCACGGAACACCGATAAAATCAATATCCTGCTGCCTCTATACGCTGGCAGTTGCGTATTGACTCGGAGCCTCGAGCTCCGGGCAAACGCGACTGATCTCGTGCTCCCCGGTAGCCACCGTCCGCGGATGATGAATAACTGGCACTCACTTGATGTTGAACATGGGTGCAAAATCTGCTCCCACTGGTACCTCGCGCGTAGAAGCTCCTTTGAAAACATCGCACATCGTGATAAGTACACCGCGCAGCATCAACGGAGGGGACAGTACTGACTTGCCAGTGTGCGATGAGAGGACGTGAAATCATTCCAATCGCAACTCGTTATTTCCCTCGCGGGAGAGCCCTGTAAAGGAGGATGAACCGCATGTTCATCCTAATCTTCATGTAAGTGCCGTCTGCGTGCCTCCGGTTTCTGGCAAACTTGTCCCGATTGTGGTGCAGCGTAATGAACCTCATGGAACCTCCGTCATTATCTGCCTAGAGATCGGTCGCCGCGGTGTGTGGGAGCCCAGCAGCTCTAAGCTCATGTGTACCACAGGGAGACACACGCTCAAGTCTCCCAAGAACATCGTCGACGTCTCCGGCATCACACACCTCGACCCAATGCGGTTGAGGCCGGATCGGTCTCCGTGCGCATCATCCGACGTCCATCGGTGGTCGTCACGTTTCAGACATTGGGGATGCATTCCCCGCTCTCTTGACGTAGCGACAGGTCGGCGAGCCGCTGTGCGAGGCGCCCCCTGGGATTTCCGCACTCCGAGTCGCACGTCACTTGCAAATCAAAGAGTTTGACAAGGCGCGGCGGCAGTGCTCACAGCTTCCGACTCCACGTGGCACGCTTCCGAGATCAGTTCTCTCGCCTTGGGCGGCGTTGGTGTCGGTGTGGTTATTCTGACGCTCCGTCCAGGCCCGGAGATGAACTGAAAGAGAGGGATGATTACCAGGGACCGCTTCTATCACGCAGTACGAGAGCGTTGCTGGGAAGATACCCGAATTCTTCCTCCCCTGACTCCGCGTCGTCGTTCGTCGTTCGTCGTTCGATCGATCTACGTCCCGCTGCGGCTGTGCACATCAGGTACGTAGGCTGTCGGACGTGACTAGGCGACCATGGATCGGCAGGATTTGGGTTCCACGTCGGCGTTACAAGCATCGGCTACTCCGAGAAACGTTACCCTCTCGAGATGTTACCACAACCGAGGAGGCGCACGCGGGATAGGAACCATGTGTCTTCTCAATCTCGACTGTGGCGCGCGTCGGGTGCTTGGGAGTAACCAGCGGCTCCGCGGGTTACCCAACCAGGACTTTCTTTGCCACCTTCCTTGAGTCATGCGGAATTTTGACCATTTCTCAATCAATCGGAAAAGCCACATTACACGTCACCGTGTCCTTGCTCTCAGAAAAGAGCTGGATCTCTACATTACAAACGTCGTTGTCGTGACCCTAGGCGTAAGCCGCAGCTGCAAACTATCCCGGCTTCGTGAGCAACTGTATCCCAGAGGTTTAACTTTTCGGCAATTAAACATGGGCGCAGATCCGTTGCACGGGAATTGATGTTGATCGTCCGTGCAGATTTGGTCAGGGCAGTGCACTGTGCACGTCGCACTCCTTTGACTCTGTTTGCACCGACGCTCTAGCTATTAAAGATCCCATGCGCAAGAGTCATGGTGCTCACCGTCTCCTATCTCTGTCTCCTTACTCTCATGCATCTCAGCTCGGACGAGGTCAGCGCACACGTGCAGATGCTCGCGCACTTGCTCGGGCTCAACGACTACAACTCGTTCGCGCGAGCCGCTCTCGCCACATCGTCGGAAGCGACACGGGCGATTGACACGCAAGTAAGCTGTCTTGTCGCATAGTTCTTGTCTGTGTCTCACACCTCCCAGATACGACGCATTAACGCAGAGCTCGGAAAGTCTGCTGCTGACTCAATCTTCTCGACCTTCTGCGCACTCCACCTACACAAGCTCTTCGCTGCATACAAAGCGACGCCGGATGAAAGCCTGGTCACCCCCTACACCATAATGATGGGCGCAGTCGTCGACAAGGGGCAGTTCGTACGCTTCACCCGCACGCCGCAGGGCCGTGAGCTCTTCCGCATTCAAATGCGGCGGTTCTCGGGGCGTGGACTTCCCGTGAGTACTCTGTTCCTTGGCTGCGCTCTCCATATGCTGACACAAGTCGCAGCGGAGGATCGAAGAGATTCGCAACATGGCTCAGCTCTTCAACTTCTTCGTAGTGCACACCTACTATGACCAGAACATGGTAGCACCTATGATATCTCCGTCAGAGCGGCAACGACTCTTGGACAAAGCCGAAGCGTATCGACGGTTGTGTGCGTGGTCATTCTCTTGCTCCGTGACTCGGTTCTGACTCTTTCTCCAGGCTACGAGCAGGTATCAGACCCGAGCGCCAAGGCCACGTTTGCTATCCTGAGCGAAACCGTCGACTTCCTTCAGGGACGACAGAACCCGTCGAAGATGTTGGGAGCGTACGGAGCGACTATGCCATTACAAGCGTGCGGCGACGTTGATTCGCAGTGCTGGGCCACTGGCACGCGGGCAACATTGCATTGCTCCACGTGCGAGAGCGTTCGGTACTGTGGTCCAGCGCATCAGCGCTCGGTCAGTCGTTGTACTTTTGGGCGCCGTTTCAGATGACTGACCCGCGTTTCCAGCACTGGCACGAGCACCGAACTCAATGCGTACGGCCGGTCTGGCTCTGAGCGCCAGACTGACAGCGCACGCTTCACGAATCTCACGACTACGACGCCCGCCCATGCGACCGACACATATACACACCCCCAGCATCAACTGTTTCAAGTAAACGCTCCTCCGCTCTTCGTTCCCTGCTCTGAAAGTTGTATTGAATAGCCAATGTGACCCGACCCGACCTGTATTTGTATAATTAGCTCCCGCGAGTGTCCATTTAGGATTTAGAAGATAATATCAGATAATCGGCCCCTATCGGCGACTTGCCGGGGTATGACGCACAGTTGACGGGTGCATTTGGGCTCCTAACCACCTCCCACGATGACGGCGCACCTCCCGAGAACGCAGTCCGGCAGCGTCGCCATGAGCAACGACGTGCCCTACTCGCGCCCGGCCAGCCCGCACCAGCGCCCGCCGCAGATTGGCTTCGCCGGCTTGGGCTCGATGGGCTACGAGATGGCGACCAACCTCGCTCTTCACCCACACGCCCACCCTGGCGGTACAATCCCCCCGGTGCTCGTAAGCGGGCCAGTCCAATCGTAACTCATTCCTGGGCTCATATCGGTCTAGGTCTGGAACAGAACGCGCGCAAAGGCCGAGAAGCTCGTCCACACCGTCGGCCAGGGCAAGGCGCGCATCGCCAAGGATCTGGAGCAACTCGTCACAGAATGCGATGTCATTCTGACCAGCTTTGCGTCCGACGCCGTCGTTCAGGACGTGTATAATCAGTTCTTCGCCGTCTTGAAGGTAAACTTGTGTCGATCGGTCGTTAGCAAACATTGATAATCCTCGTCGCAGGCCTCGCAGACGCCGTTGACACGCTCCAAGATATTTGTGGAAACGAGCACTGTGTGTCCACCCGTGTTCAGTCCTTCTTCACACCGGCTCATGATGTTGTTCTCCTAGATCTATCCCGCAGTCGCAGGTGGGCACTGCTTCCCGAAATTGGGCTCCGTGGATCTTGACGAATTTGTCCTTCAGGCGAGCTGGACAAACTCGCATCGCAGATCCCGCACATCCATTTCTTGTCGTGCCCCGTAACAGGCGCCCCGGCTGCGGCCAAGAGTCGTAACCTCATAATCTTCCTCGCCGGGAACTACCTCGCGAAGAAGGAGGTTGCGTATCTCCTCATACCCTCTATTGGCCGCAAGGCATGTCCTCTTCCGCAGGCCTATGTTTGTTGCGTGCTAACCGGGCATTTAGGCCGTAGATCTGGGTGGGAACGTCGAGAAAGGTATGTGATGCCTCGCGGACCGATTTGTGGTAGTAATCATCCGCGCGTTCCCTGCACCTCTAAGCTGCCACGTTCAAGCTGATCGGCAACGCGTTCATTCTCGGCCAGCTGGAGCTCATGAGCGAAGCTATGACCCTGGCTGAGAAGACAGGTGTAGGGGCCGAAAATGTGAGTGATTGCACTGCAGCGCGAGCGAGTTTAGAAGGACTAATTTTCTGCTCAGTTCGTGGAATACGTCAAGGGTAAGACATTTCCCATAACTTCACATCGCGCTCCCGTACTAATTGTGGTTAGAAATCTTCCCTGCGCCGCCGTCAGTGTTTCGCATCGTGACGAAAGGGTTTCGGTATTGACGGTGCCGCAGGCTCCTTTACTATGCGCCCAAACTCCTGAACGATGAGTTTGATGGTACGAAGGGCTTCGCAATCGACGGAGGCGTGAAAGATGCGAGGTAGGTTATACGGTTCTCCGGGTCCGCTGCGTGATCTAATCCCTATACGCAGCCACATTCGTCGTCTTACGGGTGAACACAATTGCCCAATGCCGGTCATCGACATCGCCCACCAACACTTGCTTACCGCTCGCTCCGTTCACCTGGGACGTCAGATTCGCGGGGATGACACATTCGATGTCCTTGACTGGTCTGCGATTGTTGCGGGCTCGCGTCTCGCTGCTGGTCTCGACCCCTTCGATAGCAGCAAGAAGGTACTACGTGTTTTCTATGTTGGCTCCTCACTACCGCTAACATCCGATTGATTGCAGAGCGCACGGGTAGTGAAGGAAGACTGATGATGCATCTAGATGAAGAACGATCCTGTACCAGATTCACGCGCCGAATTGTCTACCAACTCATGTCTTTGCCCATGGACCCCCTCCACTCCGTAAACTCCGTCTCCAATCACAGATCATAGAATTGCAGAGCGCGCTTACCAAGAAGGGTCGATGATCCTCGCTGACTAAGAAACTTCATTCATAAGCGGACCGCTGAGCACGCAACGTTGGCTCACTCTCTTTCGACGATTTCCCCTCGTTCTTCATGTCTTCCGTCGTCCTCGATTCGGGTGTTACTTTCGAGTACAAGGACAGCGGTGTTCCGACGAACAGCGGGTCATACGACACAGTGATCACGTTGCACGGCCTTGCGTTCGAGAGCGGTGTGTACACGAAAGATCTCGTTCATGGCGAATATTCGCGCAGTCCTGATTGTTTGCTCAGGCATTTTTGCTCGCTTGACCCCGTTCTCTGCGGGGAGTAAGCTCCGCGTCATCAGTCTCAACAGACGTGGCTATACCGGAAGCTCTCCCTATACCGAAGAGGAGGTCGCGGTCATCCAACAAGGAGATGACGCAGCTCGCGGCGAATTTCTCGTTCAGCAGGGCATTGACCTTGCCCGTGCCATCGTCAAGCTCATTCGCGCGCTTGAGCTCTCGGTCGATGGTTCCCTAGCCGTTCTTAGCTGGTCCCTAGGCAATATATGGCTGCACGCGCTTCTTGTCTCCATCGATCACGTTGAGGAGGGCGAGAGGAGCACGCTCGAGGCATTTATCTCGCATATTATTTTCCTCGGTCGGTATTTTTCGTCCGACGTCAGGGGCTGTACATGAACTCACGCTTCCCGTTGCAGATCCAGCCTCTCAGGGACTCGGAGTCCCCGATCCTGTTGACTCATGGAACGCGTACAAGCAGCCGGATTATCCACCCATCGAGGCCCTGAAGTATACGTCCGGATTTTACACGCACGATCTGTCCGCGCGGAAGTTGGAATATCGTCAGTGGGACTCTGATCCGAAGCCTACTACGGAGAGTATGCAGCCGGACGAGCTCGCTGGCGTTTTGAATGGCGCTGCGAGTGTTCATGATGGAGGGCTCGCAGTTCCGGCGTTTGAGCCGCTGCTCAAGGCACTCGCCCAGAACGCTCTGCTCAAGGCTGTGCCGGAGCGGTGGCATAGGCTCCAGAAGAAGGTACACGTCGTTTACGGGGAGCGTACCCTGTGGATGTGCATCTACGCTCTATGGATAATGGAGGACTGGGCGTCCTCGTCGTCACTCGACATTGAGGCACACGTCCTTGATGGGAGCAACCACTTTGTGCGTATGAGTGGCCCTACAGCATATTCATGGGACTGATGTCTCTGCAGATGATGTGGGAGTCGCCAGAGAAGACTGTCGCTGCTATCAAAGCGGTCATTACACCCAATGCCTCTGCTTGACCGGGACGATGGGTGTCTATTGATATTGTCACTTAGATCCTACACCCGCACGAACCCTCTGACTCGGTACGCTCAGTGGCACTCCATACACCACCGGGATAATAGCACATTCATTTCGAAATCGTGATAAAATGACAAAAAGTTCAGCAACCACTCAGAATCGAAGTTAGCTTCGTCTTCTCTGCGCTATCGATCGTCAGGCCGTAGAAATCCTTAACCTAACAAACCGTCAGTAGCTGAGAGTGTAAAAAACAGGTCAGAGCGCCGTACCTGAACCCAAGCGCGAACGTAGGTGCACTGGAATGAGGCAAGCGGAGGAAGATACTCCGTCACGTCGGAATCTCCCTTCGACCTGTTCTCGTGGGCAGAGACAGCAAGAAGCTACATGAACCCGTTAAGTCTCAGTCCTTCCAGTAAAGGAGACAGCGATACTGACCTGCGGCCGAGTAAGGTCGTTCGCGAACGCCTCGCGAGAAGCGTTCGTCCACGACCGGGCACCCGAGATCCAAGCCTCCTTCAGCGGAACGAGGTGGTCCTGTCGCGGGATGAGCTAATATTCAGATAGAAGGCGACTTGCGTACAATGTCGAACGAGCTCGCATTCGTGGTGACCAAACCGTCGTAGGCGGAAGTCCAGCTCCCGGCGGTAGGCGTGCACGCCGAACTGACCGTCACACCGGTTCCGTCGCGCTTCAAGACGGCTGAAATGCGACGCGATATAAGCCCCAGGGCGCTGTATGGTGTACGGTTAACGCCACATACTCTCGCGTGTGTCGCATGTGCCCGAGACTGCACCAAACTATGAGACGCTGGTCGCGAGTTATGAGGTAGACGCACTGGTGTCCCAGGTCTTGAACAAGTCGCGGTCGTAAGCCGGGCTGTTCGACGGGGTGGCGACCGTGACTGAGGCGGTGTGAGCTCAGTTTGGAGTCAAGTTGAGTTAGAGGGGCGTACGGCCAGCAAGACGCGTGCGAGCGGTCGAAGCAGCAATGACTGACGGCAGCGCGCGCGAGGTAACATCTGGCGCTGGCGCAGCGAATACGGCAGTAGCCACAGCGAAGGCTGCGATGACACAGGTGCGCATGCTGGCTGTTCGACCGGGAGGCAGGGAGGACGAGGACCGCCTAGGCAATTTGGATGGGTTGCGGGACGCTTATATATACTGGTGCGAGACGCCATGTGCGCGTGGCAACTGCAGAAGCAGGAAGACTTGGGGGTTGCACATGGCAGCGAGGACGACGATAAGCAACCGGGCCGGCACCAGAAGGGATTTTCGTTCCAACGTGCGTTTTGCACCGTTTGCACCAGCTGCCAAACAGTTTGACGATCCGTGCAAGTCCAGTCAGGGCCAGAAACAGGAAGCGGGGGCTCGTATGGTCGTGGCGCACGTTCAACAGCCGCCCGAGCGGAGTCGCGTCTGTCTCAGCTCCTCACACCGCCGCTCTACCCCAGCTGACTCGCGGAATGCACTCGAAAGAATACGCGACGCTCAGAAATTACGAGATCCAGGCAGCTTGACCAATTGTGCATCCCGTCGCGCACAAACGTTTCATTGCGCATGCTGGCGCCTCGAAGTTCGTTAAGGCCCGGGCATTACCACATTTACTCGATGCCTAGACCACGTACATCCTTCTTGACGATGCGACATTTACCCGGCTGCCTTCGAGCTTCGTATCTATCGCGCGCGCAGGCTGGGAACATCTTGTCACCTAATTGCTCATTTCCACGCCCATCATCACCCACAGACATGGTTACTTGCTTATCTTCTCTCGTACGACTCACGCGGTACCGGGTACTGTCTAAACAGCGCGAGTGCATGTACGGCCCTTGGCCATGGAGTCGGTTCGCTCCCGCTGGACGTTACTGCGGCTGTGGGGTGTAAGCCATGGCTTGTCGGTAAACGATAAATCTACCTCACACAGCATCGTTGTGGATGGCTTCTAGTGCAGACATGCTTGCTGTCGCTCCCGGACACCCCGGCCCTGCATCGCGGCATTTACGTTCGAATTCAAGAAAGGGCGAATCTCCGTTGTGCCCGGTACAATGATATGCATGTGTGCCGATCCTTGCACGAGCTGCCCGACGCTTCTCAATGTCTGGCTTTGCCATCGAGACACTATGCTCGAATGTTGGGCCTGTTTCTCTCCCGCATGGACAACGCTTCAGCTCACAACCGAAAACGGAGGCGACGCGGTCTAAGAGTACAGCGTCGGCGCTCTGACCCGTACCGACCGCACCGTGACGGCAGCGGGCATACATACGGCAGTGGACCCTCATCGGTCCGACCGTAAGGGTACTAGTGTCACCGCCGCGTCCGGACATCTGGTCTGGTATAAAAGGAGGCGCCACGCTCCGGTATGTGCATTACTTCAACTTTTACCTTCTCCGTCCACTTCCACTTCTATTCTCTTTTCTTCGATGCGCTTCACTTGCAGCTTTCTTCTTCTCTCAGTGGCGCTCGTTTCGGCACACCCGCTCCTGAACACGACCGTGGATGGTTACGACTCTCTTTCTTCGGTGCGCGGCGCGAGCACGATGACGTTCGGGGCCGCTCACAAAGTGTCCTTCGCAGTCCCTCGACAAGCGGTTGATCAAGTCGGGTGGCTGCAACGGCGTATACATGCGACCGCCAACCTTCAGTAACTCGAAGTGCTGGACGAAGAGAGGCAACGAGCTCGGTCCGGATATGTCCAGAGCACCGCCCGGCACCAAGCCAAAGCCCAGCAAGGCGAAGGGGTTGTATACAGGGTACTGGTGGGACGACAATAAGAAACATACGACGGCGACGACGGACATTGCGAAGGATTGGCGCGTCCATCCGCTGTATCCTCCAAAGGACAGGGATGCCCCGGCTTTCTTCCCAGGCACTGTAAGCTTCTGACTTCCTCCTTCCCTTGGAGCTGATAGGTTGGACATCACAGCAACCCGCAGCCGCAGCGCAGTACACGTGCGAGCATATCATGGTGCGTCCTTCGCACGTTGTCGCAGCTCTGCTCACCCCCGGACTCGGACCCCTTGCACAGGAACTGCAAATTATCGCACACGTTCTTGAGGACGAGGGAATTTGCGACATGTCGACACAGATGGAGAAAGGAGCAGCGAAGGAAGCGCTCGAAGCAATACGGGTGGTTGCCAACACCGAGGAGAATTATGTCTATGTTGTGTTCGTTTTCCCCCCCTCCACGCCGATTCCGTTATCAGGACTGACGTAGCCGCTTGTAGGAAAGGTCCTGCGGAAGTGAAGGGTAAGGCTACCGAGGACTTCTGCGCAGACCCCACGGCGCCGAACCCGAATCCGAACGCTGGGCTTAGAACCAGATCCACGAAGGCTGTCGACAACTGGACCGACCTCGAATGGCTCGCGATGCAGGACTACCTCGACGATACAGAGTCACTGAGCCTCAAAACTGCCCATCTCGTCGACTTGGAGATCGAAAAGCAGTTCCCTGGCGCTCCGAAGGGCAGGGTCCTGCAGAAGTGGAAGGCCTACCTCACGCAAGTCAAGCACATCAGCGCTCAGGTTCTCAAGCAGGTCGAGAACGATATTGAGTGCGTCATCCGTTTCACTTAGTGGCCAGGCATAGGCTGACACGATGCTCGCAGGTGCGCCAAAGCCGCCGCCGCAAGCACCTCTGCCTCGGGATCGGGTCGCGCCAGTCCTTCCACGCATCCCGTCGTGCGCCGCGTCCTGTCCTTGCTCCCGCGCCGCGTCGCCGAGTTCCTCGAACGTCGCGTCGTCTCCAAGACCAAGGCGACGACGAAGAAGCAGAAGGCGTTGACGTGCCCCCGCAAGCCTGCAAAGGGAACGACACCGCCCGCGAAGGGAGGCAAGCCTGCTAAGGGAGGGAAGCCGGCGCAGAACCAGAAGCCAATCAATGGTACGACGCCCGCGAAGGGCCCGAAAGCGCAGACACGGCCGAAGCATACGACGCCGAAGACGACGAGGCCGAAGAACACAAGACCGAAAGTCACGACGCCGAGAGTGACGAGGCCCGTGAAGAACACCAAGCCCGTGCGTCCGGTACGTCCGAGGCTCAGAGTCCCGCGTGAATGAAACTAA
>KV426578.1:0-24363 GCA_001632375.1 Exidia glandulosa HHB12029 | reverse complement strand
GCCATTTAATGCCATCTTCCACCTCAGGCTCGTCATCTCCGCGTATTTTGGTTACTGGTCGTTTTTCAACAGCGAACACTAACCGTTTCTGCGCAAAGCGGTTAGTCACTGAGGATATTGAGAACAAGCATCGAGAAAACCGAACACTGATCTTTCTGGGCTACTCACCCAGGCGCGGAAAAGCGAACACTGGCCGTTTAGAAATGTGGCCACTAACCGGTTTCAAAAATATTATGGGTGAGTGGGCCCACTCATCTAACCCGGTGAGTCGAACGTACTCCGAACCCGCATCTTGTCCTCCTTCCATACCGTGACTATCCCGTACAATCTCTCATTACGTCCCATCACATAGTCAACATTCTTACTGAGTCGAACGTACAGGACTGACATCTCAGTGAACTTGGGGCGGTCAATTTTGGCAGCAGTGTTGAAGAAGTTCGTGAGTCCAGACTTGATCGATTGCAGGTGAATGTGTAATGCGATATTATGGTACAATGCAAACCGCTCATCGACGCGAGAACGCACTCAGCGCAGGTTCATCCGAGCTTCGAAGCCAGACTGGAGTACCAGTCCTCGTTCCTCGGTAATAGGTTGACTCCTTTCGCCAAGTACACGGGTGCAGCGTTGATGACGCTGGGAAACGCAGTAAGGCAGATAATGTTCATCATCGCGACGCCGAAGCCCCCTTGCTGCCGGTGCTCAGCATCCATACTCGTCTGAGTCTCTATGAGGCCAGGCCTCTGGCCTTCGACCTCCATCATGTCGACTGCAGCAGCAGAGATCATGCGAAAGCGCCTCGCGGTAGGCAAGTTGCCTGGCCGCCATTCGACATATACGACCATTGTTCTCCTCGCGCGGTTTGCTGGATCGCCGCGGAGGTCAAGGGCGGAGATGAGCTGCTCAGCGAGGAGAGGTCGGTGTTTCGTCGTCCACGCCCGAAGAGTGATCAGGAGATCGAAGTAGTTCGTGGGTTGGTCGGGCAAAGACACGTTAGTCGTCGGGTTCACCGACACTGTCACGCTGCGCATCGTCTCGTTCGCCGCGGCGTCCTTCTTGCAACGCTCCTTGTGTGCTGGCCACGCAGCCTTTTGACATTCCTTGTTCTGGATGTAATGAAGTGAGTCCTTGAATCGCAATCGACTGAAACCAAACGGACGTACGCAGTAAAGTACGGTCTTACATCCAGAGCAGACCAAAAGAGTTGTGGCTTCCGACTTGCTCTTCCAGCAACGGTGGCACTGCTCCATCTCGTAATGGTCGCGAGTTTTCGGCACCTTGATGTCGCGCCTCACGTCGTTGACGCGTTTCATCGCGATCTAACAAGAATGAGACAGTGGGAAAGAAGGGTGCCTCATAAGCTCACCTTCGCAGCGCCATACCATGGCCGGATACCAGCCTCGAATAGCAAAGCACGCTCGTAGACCGTGAACCCGAATCCATCGTACTGTGCCATACGGTCGCGCAGCTCTCCATCTGGGTCGTTCGCGTAGCGAGCTTTATAATCGTCGAGTATTTTGTGCACAAGCTCGAGCTGCTCGTCGATTCGCGGGTCTCTCGGAAGCTTCGCACGCTCAGTGAAGTTCACTGCGACATGTAGATCTAGAAGCGCCGCGGATTAATAATAGATTACGAGCTGAGATTCCGAAAAGACATACCGAGATGGGCGTCCTCTGGACGTCCCATTCCGCTGAGCGACGATCAGTGGAGTGTGGCAACTATGTCGGATGGACGAACATCTTAGCGCATGCCTGATGATACAAGGCCCCTACGACGCAATGCACTTCACCGGGACTAAGGGAAGCCTCGCCTTTCTCCAGCAAGAGTTGTTCGGCCCAAGTTGCATCGGCCTCGGCTTCCTTCCACCTGCGTATAGGATGAATAGGAGTTGACCAACGGAGAGATGCGAAATCTTACATTTGAAGCCCCTTGTACGCGACAGCCCTGTTCAGCATAGCACCGATGTCTGAGCCGTCGGCCTTGAGATTCGCTGTCATGAGCTCGATGATGCGCCGCCAGCGAGCCTCGCGACCGTTCCCGCCGTGAGCCGAACAGCGACGATTCAATTCTATCAGTGGCTCTGCCTAAGATACGTGAGACACCATATCACTGACGGTGACAATACTTACCTCCTTGTCGATCCTCTCTATGATCGCCTCGTGATTCGGGACCGGTGGAGGCGGCGGCGGGCGTGGGTCGAGTGGTTCGCGACGACGTACTTTTTCTTGAAGACGGTCCATCTCCTCGACGAGCATGTGAAGCTTTTCGATGCGGGTAAGTTCGACCTTCATGGTGGTTCGAGGGCAAGTCGCGTCACGAGTTGGAAGTCCGCTTTAGGAAGGATTGACAATGGAACGCCACAGCAGCACTTGCATTGTGTAGCAGCCGATCCTTGTACCCAACGACTCAGAGAAGACTGGCTCGTTTCGATTCAAGTCGCACTGCGTAGCCTTTGCCGAGCGCGCCAGACAAAGTTCCTGAGTGAAATAGAGGTGAAACATAGGCGCTGCATAGGCGGGTACAATACACCAGTCGAGCTGGACCCGCGGTCGATCTCGTGCCAATCCTGGATCGTGTAACACTATGCGTTGCATGCACAGGGGGAAGCTCATCCAAGCGATGCGCTCAAAGTGTTGAGCCACTTCTCGTTCCTCTTGAACAAAAGGTGTATACCCTTGTCCAAGTATACCGGTGCGACGTTCAGCATGCTCGGGTTGGCGGTGACGCATACTATGGTCATCATGGCGACGCCGAAGCCTCCCTGTCGGCGGTGCTCGGCATCTAGTCGCGCTCGGGTCGCCGCGATGTCAGAGCCTTGGCTTCCGACAGCCGTCATGTCCTGTAACGCAGCTGTAATCATGCGGAAGCGCTTCGCCGTGGGCAAATCGCCAGACCGCCACTCAACGAGAACGACCATCGTCTTCTTCGTATGGCTTGTCGGATCGCGACGAAGGTCTAGAGCAGACACGAGCGATTCAGCCAGGAGCGGTCGATGCTTCGTGGTCCAAGCCTGCATCGTCGACAGGAGCTCGGCACCGTTCGTAGGCATATCTGGTGCCGGCACATTACTTGCTGGGTTGACAGAGACGTCTACGTCGCGTAGCTCCTTGCGCGCGGAGGCAACGTGCTTGCAATGGTCCTTGTGCCCCGGCCACGCGGCCTTCTGACACTCTTTGCTCTACATGCAGCTGTTAGAATGTGCAAAGTGCCTTCGCAGGCCAGATAACACGTACACAGTAGAGCGCCGATTTGCACTTGGCGCATACTAGAAGGGATGTGCCCTCTGACTTGCGCTTCCAGCATTGGTGGCACTGTTGCATCTCGTAATGCTCGTAAGTCTTCTTCACCTTCGCGTCTACTTTCACGTCATTGACACGTTTCAACGCGATCTACTAAAGCATGAGCATCCGCACATATACGGTCGCGGAAGTTGCTCGCCTTCGCGGCTCCGAACCACGGCCGGATGCCAGCCTCGTAGAGCAGAGCGCACTCATAGGACGTGAATCCGTACCCATTGTATTTTTCTTGTCGGTAGAGCAACTCGCCTTCCGGGTCGTTCGCGAAACGGGCCTTGTACTCGTCGAGTTGTCTGTGGACAAGCTCCATCTTGTCGTTGAAGCGCTGGTCTTCGAATTGAAGCTTTTCGCGCTCGATGATGGTCTCTGCCGCGTGGAGGTCTAGACTTGTATAGATCAAAGCTGTTGTCACGTCACCAACTTCAGACGACGTACCGACGTGCGCATCCTCCGGGCGACCCTGTTCGCTGAGCACGGCGTGAGCGGTGAACCGCGGCAAATGTAAGCGGCAGACGGACATTTTACTCCATGCCTGGTGATACATCGCGGCGGCGAGGGTGCTCGCTTCTTGCGTGCTCAGCGGCGGTGAGTATTCCCTTAAGAGCTGTTCGGCCCACGTCGCATCCTCCTCCGCTTCCTTCCACCTGGGCGTGTCATGAATGAACACACTCTAGGACGTTGAACTCGCACATACATCTTCAACCCGTTATACGAAACAGCCCGGTTGAGGATGGAACCAGGGTCGTTGCTGTCAGCCTCAATAGCAGCTGTCATGAGCTCGATGATACGACGATGTCGATCTTCGCGGCCGTTATCCCTGTGCGTTTTACAGCGATTTTGGGCTATCAACGGGGCTACCTGCGCTGCATAAGTAACTCAGTGGCCAAGTTTCTAGCGGCGTACTTGGCGAATCAACTCCTGTGCAAGCTCCTCATGCTCTGCGTCCAGCACCGGCTTTGGGGGACGAGGATCGAGAGGTTCGCGACGCTGTGCTCTCTCCATAAGAGTTTCCATTTCCTTTCTAAGCATAACGAGCTTTTCAGCACGAGAAAGTTCCGCCTTCATGGTGGTGCAGGACAAGTCGTGTATCGGCAGCCGCCGTTTTCGGACCGGTTGAACGTTCCAAGGCAGAGATGTTAGGTCACATGTATTCAAACAGGAACATATCCCAAAGAGAAAACCATCTAGCTAGTGGAAAAATGGAGCTTTACTCTCACTTCACCTGCAGTCGCGGTCTCCATGCACGATCAGTATAGTCAACCACCGTAACGCCATGAGCAGCGAATTTCTCAGCAATATGCGGCCAAGAACTCTTTGCAATAGCACGGCTGTAGGCATGGTAAGAAAGAAGACATGGGCTAAATTGCCAGTAATGGTACATACTCTGAGGCAGGCCAAATGTCGTCCTCGTCAGCGATAATTATCTTGCGCAGCGCTGGAAGTCTGGCTTTAGAGAATTCGGCTAGGGCATCTCTACAGTATTCTAATGGACTGCAGACATTACCGTCAGTTGTGACCTTCGCTTTGAGACGCAACGAGCGCACCTGGCCACACTGATGCGTATCTCCTGTAGACTACGATTGGCAAACATACTGAACACCACGCGTTTCTTAGTCTGATACACAGCTTATCAGCTAGGAGTAGCGCGCTGCCCGTCTCCACATACGTCGAGAATTTCCAGAGTCACGAGTGATGTGAGTGCGTCCATGTTTGTCTGGTTGAGCCCCACCGGCACCGCGAGGTATACGAGCTTGCTGCCGTGCTTCTTGATAAACGTATCTGCCTTTCGCATAGCCATAGCTACATGAAGGTGCTGGATATTCGGCAGTCTGTGCAGCGTGAGACGATCTCGTCGAATAACGATTAACACCGTACCTCAGCTTGGACAGCGCCGTGAAAAGCGACCCATGGAAGGAAGCCGCATGTAAACGTCGAAGGTTCTGCAAGGTATTCGCGCTGCGGCCGGCGCTGAACTTTGTGTGTTCGCAGTCAATGCATAGCTCCTCCAGGGCCGCCAAGTCCTCGAAGACCTCGAAAGAGATGGTAGATTCGGAGTAATCGCTCGCAAGTTCTAGAGTACGCAAAGTACGTCCACATGCACGGGACAGCGACGGGAGTGCATCCGTAATGGGGGAGTCGAGGAAGGAGACCGAAACGTCGACGAGACTTGAAAACACGTTGAAAAAGGCGACGAAGTCAACCTGAGCAGTATCTGGACGATCAAGGCTCAAGGTGATTGTATCTGAGCCCAGGTTGAGAGCGGGCTTTGACGAGATCATATCCATAAAAGCCTTGTACTGAGAACTTCTGCACGCGACGTGTCGGAAGAGCAACGGTAGAAGTGCGTCCTGCGCATTGCTTCAGTAACTGAGAGGAGAAGGAAGCGATGAAATCTTGCGTACGTAAAAGTCTCGGCACACACGGAAGAGAGATTCACATACTTCTACGTCGGTAAACGTCGGACTAAACCAACAGCCCTCCCGCCAGGCGCACGACCCTCGGTCCTCCGGGGAGGTCAGGGCCACAAATGTAAATATATACCTCCATATCTCGACGCGCGTGTCCCGAGACGCATTCTGCATCGGAGTGTAGAAGGCCATCGCAGCCGCTCCCGGTTTGGGCGAAACTGCGTCGAGTGCGATAGGTGCGCCGTGCGGATTTACGAAGCAGATACGATGATGTTGCCCAGGAAATGAGGATTTAACACGCTTGATGACCTCGGGTGCGTGCTCTGCGGGAGCACACAGGACGATACGTTCTATAGAGGCGTTGCCGAGCAACACCCGCAGCGATGCCAGCAGGGTGGCCTCTGAGCCGTAAACTGCAATTCGGGCCTCGACATAGCGTAAGGTGGTGCACTTTGACAGTTCCTCGGCGAGATTGGGTGTGGGATTGTTGTTCAGAACGGTGTCGAGCCGGCTTGTGGAGAAGTGTTCCTGCGAAATGTGTCAGATTTCGCCTAAAGCGACAGTTATGCAACACGTACGAGCCGAGTCCACTTCGGTATAACTTTACAAAGCCTCGTATATAATGCCCATGGCTGGCCTCCGAGATTGGTTTCGTTGTATAAGGTCAAGATGACACGTCTCGGATTAAAGATGGCGAGCGCTTTGGATATGCCCGCGATCTTGTCTTTGTAGTGCGCGTCCAAGGTGAAGCAGAAGTCGGTAACTGAGGTCATGAGAACGAAGACCTTGGGCGTCAGGTAGTCGCCGTACGTCCCTTCAAGTCGCAGCCTCCGGATGAACCGACCAAAGTCCGGGTTGTTCACCAGCGCGAGCTGCAGAGCCTGTGCCTGCGCAGCAGAGCGTACGACGACGGTTTCGTAGAGCGCTGGAGTCCCAACGCGCATCCAGCGCTTGCAGACGAGTAAGACATCTGAGGCGGAATACGTTGCCTTCGAGAAAGGCGACACTAGGCTCGTGTCTGCGAACATGCTGTCGGGCACGAGTAGAGGCGGTAACAGGATCTCCTTCAGGAGTTCATCTGCAAGTCTGCCTACCGCCATGTTGCCAGGAAGTCGCGAGGTAAGACGGATGTGGCAACCTTGTGCTGGCTCGGAAGAAGATGCGGGCGATCCCGAACCACCGGCTCTGAACCGTTCGACAGTCCTATAGCCTATGTCACCTGCCATTGTAGTTTACTGATCTACAATAAATCCGGTTCACATCGCCAATCTCCCACTCAACGCCGAAATCGGCGGCGCGAAGAAGTACTCCCCACCTCTAGCCACGACGAATTGAAACGGCAGCGAAATATTCAACGCCGGATTCGTCGGATCCATCCCCGTCACCCATCTCGGTCCTCCAAGAATATGCTGTCCGATAATCGCGTCGAACCCGGGCGAGAGCGTCTTGCTGAAGGCGTTGATCTGGTTCGCCCACCCGCTTTGGAGCTCGACGAAGCCCTTGTTGAGGTTCGATTGGTATGCGACGAATGCGAAGCCCCGTGCTAGGGAGGATGTGTTTGATGAGGCTTCGGCGGGTGTTACTGCATCGACAATGATATTGAGTTGGAGGGAGGAAGAGCGTGCATGCGGTGGCACACGAACCTTCTGGGCCGTATGGGATCCCCGCGCGCATGATCGCGTTCTGCAACGACTCCGTCATCAGAAGAGCGTCTTCTACGCGCATTACGGGAGATCTCACCCAGCTGGATTGAAGTTCGTAGCATCCGCTCGTGGACGCATGTGACTGCAAGGTAACCATTCATCAGCACTGACTACAATATCGAGGGGTCGCATGGAAAGCGCTAACCGAATGTGAGCCGCAAAAGGACAATGCGTCTGGTCGGTCGCAAAGTCGAACCCCGCATGCGTGAAGTCGAAATTGTTGACCAACGACGTGTTCGTCACCGCCGCAGGGTTGTCCGCGTCGGGGAAGAGGTCTACCGGCGCTCCCTATGCAGCGGTTTCGTCAACGCTAGTACTGACGGGTCTAACAATACGCACACTTTTCCAGCGGCCGAAGAGCCGGGCACCGAACTTGTCGGCGCGCTGCTGCACGGTGAGACCTGCTGCAGGCGGCGCGTTGTCGAGGAGGAACTTATTATACTCGGGGACCTTCGAACTTGAAGCCAGTCCCTTGATAAGTACCCGCGAAGACAGACACCACATTACAACACATACCTTCTGTTCGAGTTGACGGAAAGCTAGGAACGAGCCTCCAACGCTCCACGATGGTCGCGCGGTCTGTTGGATATCTCCATCCAGACCTGCAAGTATCACCCCCGGCTGAACGACACCTTGACCTGGAATGGGCGTCGCGAAGCCGCTAATAGCGGGCTGTCCGATCCCGTCCAGGTATCCGAACGCTACTCCCAGTTGTTCGTCAGCCACCAACCACCGACCAGGCTGTCGTACCTTCATGTCCCGCTTGATCCCCAGGCCGACTATTCCCCTGCAGGGTATACAACTTCGTAATCGAACTCCCCAACGCACTCTCCAGCTTATCGACTTGTGCCTTGACATTCGCACTCGTATCGCTCGCAACGATGAAAACACCATGTATCTCCGTGCCTTTAAAAGCCGGGACCCAATCGCTCGAGACGTCGCCCAAGACGATATTACCCGAGAACATCCCACTGGCGAATTCGCTCGAAGACATGTTATCCGTTACACCCAGCGCCGTGAGACCCGATTGCGAGAACGCGATGTTCACTGCTGCGAGGGGTTGTGTGGAGACGGAGAGGATTTGTTGGGCGGATGTTATGATGGGCGCGATGTTGGATGCGAGCTTTTGTTTGAAGGTCGGCACGTCCGCGATGGAGAAGAAGTAGAAGAGTTCTTGGATTTTCTGCTGGCCGACGCTGGAGATGATGTCACTTGGTGAGAACAAAGGGATGAGAACTGGAGGGAGGAGCGTACATGATGTCGGACTGTATGTCGTTCAGGTTCAGTGCTGGGGTCTGACGACGTTGCAGTAGTTCATCGAGGGTTGGTAAACGCGGCAGGCCCGGTATACCTGCGAGAGGGGGAACATGATGAGTATAAGGCACGCAAAGCAAACGCTCGTAGACGCACTATGAAGTAGGGAGACACTGCGATTTCCAGGTACTGTAGGAAGGCAGGGTTGAACGCCGAGGCGGCGCTCGCAATGAAGAAGGCGCCGGCGACGAGCACCGAGAACTTCATCGAAGGTATGCTACACACACACCAGTCTTCCTAGGACTGGAAAATTTATACGTCCTCTTAGTCGATATCGTCTGGCCTAGGTCAGAGGATTCTATCAGCCAGTGCCTGCGCGCCAAACCGTACGCCGGACGAGCAAGAATTGCCTGTACGTCCATTGGGCGCAGCATGTCAAACACGCAGGTAAAGCTTGTGCAAACGTTACTCAGTCCGAGGAAGACCGCACCGAGAATGCGCCGCGCTGAATATCGAGCCCTGTGTAAGTGCACAGCGCGCTCAACGGCCACGGCGAAGACGGCCAGGTACACGGGTCGTTCGTTGTTAGCAGACCAGGTACGCAGGTAGCACTGAATGCTTGTTCGCGTTCGCGGGTGGATAAGGAGCAGCCACTACTCCCCGAGTCGACGGACATCGCTCACATAGTCGTCCGCTGAGCGACCTTCACGTGCGGACCAAAGTCGCGGTGGCCACATATGTGTGCGAAAAAGACGTTGAAACTTCACAACAGAGCGCGCGCTGGAGCTGGTCGTCGCTGAAGCGAAGGGTCAGGACGATGGCCACAACGTGGTCCAGACCGCAGGCCGCGACTGCTGGATTACGTCCGAAGCAGCGCCCACCAGGACATCCCAACGTCGACGACGCCGACAGTCCTGAATACGCCGTACACGTGGGGGGAGTGGTACGAATGCAAATGCTGAGATTATTGCGAGAAGGAAACTGCAACATTTCGGTGAAGTTACAAGCGCGCGTTCTAGTGGTGGTGCTCCTCGCGCGGGACACCGACGTCGAGCTTGAACGCTATGCGATACTTGTCAGCCGTATACGAGGCTCGATGAGCAGGTGTGCGCACCACAACCGCACTCGGGGCAACGGTGGGTCCTCTTGTCGTTGCAGTTGAGCCAGAGGATCTCGTGGGACTCGACGGGGAATCCAGTGCACCCAACAATGCGTTCGCGGTACTAGCGAGCAAGCCAAGTTAGAATCAAGTTGGTTACGAGCTGGATAGATACGCACGCCGTAAGTCTTGACCATGATGGGGTCCTTGAGCGTTCCGAGGCGGTTGATATAGAGCGGGTCCATGTCGAAGAAGTCCTCGCCGCTCTCCATCTCGCTCACCAGCTGCAGACGCTCCAGACCGGTCGCCTGGTCGCCCGACGTGGGCACCGCGCCGGCGGCGGCGCCCTTGCCGATGATGACGGGTGCCGCGGGACCGTGGTCGTCAGAGCGCACGCGCGCCGTGACAGACAGCGAGCGGGAAGCGGTGCGCGTCGCGCTGAGGGCAGCGCGCAAGGGCGCGGCGCGCGTGAAGATGCGCAACATCGTGTGGTTCAGAGCAGGATAACGGAACCGGATGCAAAGGTAATTCCGTCCGTTCCGAAATTCAAAGACGCTGATGATGATATTCACGTTTGGGCGCTGTACTCACTGTACGCAAACATCTCCGCCAGTTGTCAGACAGTAATATCGAAGAACTCGCCCACTTTCCGGATTTGCCCTGCTTACAGCTACACACTTTGCCTCGGCCATTGCTCACCCAGTCTCGATGAATGGCACTGAGCTATCCTACTACTGATCCTGCATAATCACTCTACATTTCTGGACAGTATCAGCATATCGTGAGTTTCTTCGGCACGAGCGAAATGTACAGTATCGTCTCTATTCGATGCGCGCTGTTCCACGCTTACGAGCAGTGAACGACGATTGATGCGTCCATCGCCGACCGTCCACGGACTTTACAGTTTCGAAGCGAGCTCCAAGGCGGTCCCGCCCCTCAATCATAACGCGACGAAGTTCCACGTGTCGACAATTTGGGGCAATGCGATCCGCGAAAGTCACGAGGTCGTCGGCGTCAATCCACTCGATGTCGAACCTAGCATCCAGTACAAGGGTGTGGACGAGGGGACAAGTAAATGGGTACTCTGGGAGCGCATTATGACACGCCTTGTGGACCTGGTCAAACTCAAGAACGAGAGTCTCGATCGTGGTGAACAACGCCAAGTACGGCACGACGCGGGGCCAGATCGTGGCTGAGATACCGAGCGACTTGAGTTGCCCAGGGAGGTCGGGGTTGTCGAGAATGACGTTGGGCATTTCTACCGTCTCATCGCGGTTCAAGGGCCAACGCGAGACAGCCTCCGCATAAACTCGTTGGTTCCCCGTAAAGACCTCCTCGACGATGATCCAGAACTCGTCAGGGAATGCTGACAGAAGCGAGAGATGAAACGGACTTCGTAGCGGCTCGAGCAGGTCGTACACCGTGTCAAAATCCACACCAGACTCGCATCCTATGAGCACATGCGGGATCTCCTGTATGGGGAGCCGCCGTATAATCTCGGCGGTCGTGTCTGGATGAAAGGTGACGTCGAGAACGGCAAGCTGAGCCAGTCCGTTGATATCTCGCTCAGAAAGCTTCTTATCTCCAAAGGTAATCCGGCCGCCCTCTAGATATAGAGAGGACATGTTCGGGAAGTGCTCGAACAAGTACGACGGCCACGCAGGCATCACCACGGAAGAAGGCAGCGTGTATACGACTGAGTCGACAGTTGTAAAAGCTGGTATTTCTCGTTTATGAGAAGGAAGGAGCACGTCCGTGATATTTACGGTGCGCAGGTTTCCCGGTGAACTGGCGAAGATCCATGAATAGAGGGTGATGAGAGGCAGGATGCGATCCGGCGAGTAGAACATGATGCTGAACTTCTCTAGTTTCGGTGCCGCCCTATTTAGCACTCGGTAGACCTCTGTCAGATTCCACGACTCCAGTCGGATGTTTAAGATTTCGACTGCGTCGAGCATGCAGTTTACGAGGCTGAGAATATCCTTCGGGATCAACGGATTTCTGCCCTCGATGTCGACCTTTAGATGGAAGGGCCGGCCGTTTGACTGACCAAGTCTGGCTCTGAGCAGCTCGACTTGTCCACGTGTGGCAGACGTGATCAAGATGTACTTCCAGAAGTTGTGGTGCTCGATCCCAAGATCGCGCCAGCGTTGCGACACTTGAGCAGCAGTCAAGAGCTCTCGAAACGTCAGGAACGAGAGCGCATGCGTCACGAGTTCGTCTGGGAGGTTGTGCACGGTGCACCGGCGCAGGAGGGCCATGACGGGCGGATGGCGAACGTTCGGCAAACACGACCAAACATTTCTCGGTCGTTGATTCTCCGGTTCAAAGACGATAGCGTTTCTGCGCGCATGCTATATCGTACATACATCTTCGGGGAACGTTGAACAGCGCGCCACGCTTAGTCTGGTCCACATCTTGGGCACGTGCACTTGAAGCGGTACTTGCGCAGAATCTCCTCTCTGCGCACCGCCTTGGTGTCCCTGGGGTCGCAGTAGCAAATGCAAATCTCCTCCCCCGGCTCGATGACTCTATCGGCGATCAACGAACCCTGAAGCGTCTTGCTGTGGAGGCGTCAGCGGGTGCGTCTACGAATGAACACACAGAACTCACTAGTCCCACTCAAACGAAACATTCGCCGCGCAGCTATGGTTCGCGCGCGATACAAGCTGAAAGCAGCCTCCAAGCGTTTGGTCCACAGTTGTCTCGCCGTCCTCGGAGAGCTTCGTAGGCAAGTCGACGGCGATCATATTCGTCCTCATCCTCCCATACCGATCGTTCCCTGGCCAGCAGTTATGCAACGCGTCAAGAGCTTCCTGTGTGCGCTTCGGCATCGTCTGGCTCGTCAATTGGTCAAACTGCATCGCGACGTGAAAGCTGATTTCCAACGACATGAGCACCAGGGGCGGCTCGCGGAAGAGGATTTCGTCTCTTAGGATACGACGCGTGGCGAATAGACCTTTGCCTATCCCGCTCTCGCCCTTATGGATGCGCGAGGAGGCGATGTAGACCGGGATGGACGAGTAATGCGGTTCGATGTAGAGCGGTCGCGCGAATAATGGATGAGCGTATGGTCGGTAGTTATGGACAAAAGTCCTGAGCTGCCCGATTCGTGCACGATTCTTGCCCGATTCGTGCACGAATCGTGCGCGAATAAGCTATCTCATCAGATTTCATTCGCGATTCGTGCGCGAATGAGCTAAGCTGCGCGAATCCTGCGCGATTCGTCCACGATTCGTGCACGAATCGGGCAAGAATCGTGCACGACCGCCATTTTCTGTTCGCGCACCATTCGCGCATCATTCGTGCAAGAATCGGGCAGCTCAAGAAAAACAAAGTCTCACTAACTTTAATTTCGTTCGTGCACGAATCGCGCATCATTCGCGCAGCTTAGCTCATTCGCGCATCTCGGCTCATTCGCGCATCAATCGTGCGCTCACCCGGAATTTGCCGTAACCGTTACATCCCTCGCGCGCCCCGTATGTAACGGTTACGGCAAATTCCGGACCCAGTCTGCTCTCTTGGTTCCATCCCGTCCAGCACGGTCCACAACAGCAGTGGTGGTAAGGGAACATAATAATGACCAGGGTATCCGGAGCGCGACTCCTCGTCGGTGTCAGCGTAGGGTATAGAATGGGATATGCACTATTGTACTCGCTGAACGAAGACACCCTGGGCGAGAAGTATAATCAAATTACACACACTGACATAAGCGATGCTGAATTACTGTACTGGGTGAGACAAACCAAAAGTCTTAAAATAAGGTGGCCTTGCGCGAATGGGATGAGATGCGCGAATGAGATCCGATGCGCGAATGAGATCCGATGCGCGAATGATGCGCGAACGCGGTGCGCGAACGGATGACCCATTCGCGCATGATTCGCGCAGAGCTGCGCGATTCGTGCCCGATTCGCGCATCGTTCGCGCATCGTTTGTGGTAAGACTTTTGTCCAGAAGTACTGACCATATGAGCGCGGAGGAACTGACGCGTGATCGGGTCGCAGAAGGCCACGGCGTGCGGCGTGTTCTCATCCGGCGGCGCGGCGCCGAAGCCCATGATGCACGTCATGTTAGGGTCGAATGCTGAATCGTTCGGGACGGATACTATTTTCGTCTGGCTGAGCGAGCGGCGGGCGTACTCCTCGTGCGCAGCCATATATTCGTCCTCGTCAGTGACGAGGGTAACGTTCGTGGTTTGTGCCGGGGCAACATCCAGGAGTACTTTCAGGTCGATATCGAACGGCGCAGATGGGGAATGGTCGTAGATGTTGTTGCCAGATGGGAACGCGATGTCGGATGCGCGGAGACCAAGTTTGACTTCGTGTGCTCGCACTTTGGCTGTGCTACGTGTGATGTTCATAGGTGCACGTGTAGAACACTAAGACCAAAGTACCTGGCCGCAGGGGGGCGACTCACGGAGGCAGACTGTGAGGTCCCTTCGAGCGATGACAACATGTCCATGAAGGCCTGTTCGAGAGCTGCGATGTCTGCAGGAGACATCTGGTCCGGTGGATCAGCCGTAGCCTGGTCTGAGGTGCTCATGGAGGGCGACGCAAGGGATGGCAAGAGCCAACCCAAAGGAGACACGAGGCTGTGATCCTTCAACTGCCGCCGACGTGTCCAACTCTAAGTATATGCATGTTCGGATCGGACAGGCGGATGGACTAATTCACAAGGTGAAGAGTCGTATTACTAGGTGTGTTATCGTCGTTACGATAGTCATTTACATAAACTACAGTCGTGAGGATACTGTACATGTACTGCAGAAACTCTCGTAACTCATACCGCTGACGGGCGTACAATCTCAGAGATTGGATTGGGTGTGTTCTCTATCTCACCGTCCGCGACAGTGCGCGCGACGTATGGCGGTCCCAATTTAGGAAGCCCGAGACTACTGACTCGGATGAACCTGGACGTCCTGGTACCGAGCGCCATCTTCTTCAATGTACGGCGGTGGGAGCTGAGACCCTTTCGGGTGCTGCACTCCGGTGGACGAATGGTTTCCCGTCGACGGCTGTGGAAGCGGATAACATGCCAGGCCTGCCGAGTTTCCTCCATCGCCAAAGGCGTTCCAGTCTAGCATTCGTCGGATCCCCAGAGTAGCTAAAAGGCTGGTATCAAATGAACCATATTAGCTACAGAAATTTCAATGGAGATGTGGCCGCACCAGAGTATGAGCGCCAAGAATATGTTGTGCTCAATGATCGTCACGAACGGGACGGTTGCATAGTACACTTCCGCGTAGATTGGCTGACTCAAAATGAAAACGGCATAGTAGATGTCCTGGAAGAGATAGTAGATGTAATGCAGTGTCCAGAGAGGGAGGACGAAGGAGATAATGAAGTTTAGAGGCTATGAATGATCATGTCATCAGGCGTGGATCGCACTGCAATACGATATCAACGCACTGCATCTCCGGGGCGGTTCGCAGTACGCAAAACCTTGCTCCTCAAACGCAAGGCGGTGATGGTGATGTTGAGAATAGTGGCGAGGTATACGGCAGTGTACATATGCGACATGCCGAAATATGTTCTACCCTGTTCAACGCTGCGCATGCGAAAGGCGCGTTTTCATTAGTATTAACACAGTATCCTGGCGGACAGGTGAGGAATGCCATACCCAGGGAATGAATAGATGGTGGCGTCATAAGAAGCCCTATACACCTCCTTGGTGAGGAGTAAGAAGGACAATAGTCCTAAGAGTACAACGCTCGACCAGCGCTCCACCCGGTTGGGACGCTCCGCGGGCTGGGATAATGCGAGCGATGTGCGTCGGTCCCAAAGAATGAGACTTGTCGTCGCAAGGGCTAGAATGTCGACCATAGAGCTGAACACCTCCTGGGCGACGCTCAAAGACATGACGTTGTACCAATCGATGTTACCGTACGAATGCACCACGAAGGCTATCTCTATCGGGTGGTCCATGAGGTAGACAAGTGCGCTCGAGGTGAGAACAAAGAACGGTAGACGATGACCACCGGACCTCATCACGGCAAAGATGCTCATGATGAGAAGAATGAGGCTGACGATAACTCCGATAGCCTGAACAGAAAATAAAGTAAGCGTCGCGGTCTCTCGCCCAGAGGGCGACGCACAGTCACAGCGACGATCATCTTATCGCCGTGGCTCCCATACCGAGCGAAATCGTCTCGTCGAGTAAGCACCGAGGGCACTGGGTACTTGTGCTGAGGTGAAGAGAGCATAATGGAGAACAGGAAGTGGGGCTGAGACTTCGTCGTGGGTTATTTCTGGCAGAATATAAAGCAGTCCTGACTTCACAGCCTGAGCCGGCGCTGGAGGTACGCAGATCGATGTTCAAGGCTTGAGCGGGACGCGACGATCGCATTGCAGTGCGAGTTCGTGCCAATGACTGCCGTTGTGAACTATGCGTTGCCAGCTGATCACAGCGGACTTGCGTTGAAGGCCCGGGACCGTCGAGGGACCGTAGTGGGAGACGTAGAGCGTACGAATTATCAGTCCCGGTCCCGGGACCATGTTGCCGACCGTGATGGGGAATGAATAAACACGATGAAGTTACTGCAACACTCTGGGCACATTGGTGGAGAGTTAACCGACCTTCGCTTCCGCTCGCGTCCGGGCCAGCGTCCCCTATACTGGTATCCTGCGTTACTGTATCGGCTGAGACACTGCGTCTTCACCTCTCTGTACAGAGGGCTATGCCAGCGTCCCGTGCAAGGTAGACCTCCTCTGTAACGATGGGCAGTAGAACGCCTTGATCAGAAACTCGTCGGCTGATGTACTTCTGTCGACGGGAAGCTCACTGTCCAGCGTTGAAATAGCTTGATTTCGTGATGAATCAGACGCGGGGTCGGTATGTACGCAATTGTTGTACAGGTCGCGACCGTCCGCTCTTATGAGGTACCCGCAAAGCTGACCACCGCGTACCGGCCGCTGACACGCCACCGCGCATCCTCTGCCTCGGCACGCTTCGCATCTTCCTCGCTTATACCCACAACGACGTCCGCCTTGTTCGTGCGCAGGCTCAGAATCGGGAACGCGCCCTTGAGCGGGCCAATAGCCTCCTCGAACGGCGTCGTGACGGGCCAGCGCACGTCGCCCGTAAGCTTGCGGTAATTCAGGTCGCCCTTGAAGACGACCAGCGCCGCCTCGCCGATGTACCCTTTTAGCTCGTTGGGCATGTAGAAGTACGGGAGGTGGCCGATCCAGAATGAGTGCGTGCACAGCTCGAAGGCGCCTGAGTCGACGTAGGACTTCCACCGCGCGACGAGGGCGCCGAGGTGTGCGCTTGTTGCGGCGTCGGAGGTTCCAGAGAAGAATGACCCGGGCTGCGCGGCCTCGGACGCGAGGATGTCGAGCGTCCAGGCGAAGTCTCGCGGCGTTACGTCCGAGACGAACCACGGCATGTTCTTGGGATGGAAGACGACCTTGCGTACGCGGCCGCCCGTAAAGCGGATGAGGAAGTCGGCGAAGACCAAGTCTGTGAAGAGCTCGAAGCCGGAGTTGTCCAGCACGATATCCACGCGACCGTCCTTAACCGACTTGATCGCGTCCCACGCACGCGCTGTGTCGTCGCGCAGGATGAACGTGGCGCGCGCGGGGTCGGATGTGCGCAGTTGCAGCGCTTGGATCTCGTCGTGCGTGAGGTTCGTAAGGAGCGAAAGGTCGGTCGCGTTTCCCCACAGGCAGACCTGCAGCATCTCTGCAAACAGCACCGCGGCCTTCTCTTCGTCCTTCGCTAAGACGTCCAATTCGAGCTCGAGCTCGTGCATAGTGTCGGCGAGCTTGTGAACGGCGGTGCCGCTGCTCCGAAACGAATCGACCTTCTGGTCCCAGAAGGGATCGAAGGTGCTCCAGTACTTCGTCTGAGCGAACCAGGACCGGAAGAGTCGGTAGAGGTAACATTCTGCGAAGAGCCACGGCGCGGTGAACCAGGTGTTGCGGCCGTCGGCGACGAGCGCGTCGAGCGCGGCGTTGTACTCCTTAGCGAGCGACTGGCCATCGTCTGGTATGCGTTCCAGTGGGCGATCGCGCGCCATCTCGTACTTGAGCTTGGACGCCGTCGCGATGATGCCCTTGCCCTCTTCCACCTTCGCCTTGATTTCCTCCTCGCTCAGCACCTCGTCCTCGTCCTCGTCCTCCTCGTCGTTGTCGTCATCCTCGCCATCCTCAGCATTGGCGCTCGAGTCTGTTGCCTTCGCAGCACTGGCCGGCTCGGACGACAGCAAGTCGTGGTTGGTGCGATATATGCGGTCGATCAGATTCGTTATGATCACAGGCCACCGCTTGAGCACAGTTTCATATGAGAAACTAGCTGTGTCTGTGGGATCGTATGGCGGGAAGGGCGCGGTCCAGGTAGTAGAAGAGCTCACACTCATCGTGGTCGGAAGGAAAGAGGCGGAAGCAGATGTGGAGCGCTGGCAGTCCGCACAGGGCTGTCGTGACAGCGTCTTGACAGAATGTCACTCGCACTCAGCGGCTCGGCTTCCGTTGATGGCTCGGTCCTAACGAGGATGTGTCCGGTCGGCGAGTAGTCTCTTTACCCCATGCTTAGAAGATACACTCAGTATGTAGCAATAAAAGTAGAACTGCTTAGGTATCAATAATAGAGTTTTACACTTCAAACTCCTTACTGCCAGTCCGTGCACGCACGAGCGGGACGGAAATAGAACACTAAGTAGATTATAGAGCTACAGATATAGTACACCAAATTGGAGCGTCAGTCGTCGTCCCCGTCACTGATTGCAGGGATATAAAATGTCAAGACGCCGCCTGCGTCTTGCATCTCTCCAATATAGACATACATGATCACGCAGAAGCCTTGACATAGACCTAAGGTGACGAGTCAGCTAAATACCAAATGACACGTCTAGGAGGCGAAGGCACCTGCTATCGTAGTAGTGGACACGACGTGGCAGTTCATGAAGCGGATGAGCGCTTTCACGGGAAGGAGCACCGACGCGAACGCCTCGGGGTCCTGATCGTCGTGCATGTCGGCGGGTTTCTGGCTTTGGCTGCCGTGCTCGTTGTCGTCCATGTTCGGGTGCGTGCAGCCATCCCACGTCGTCTCGACGCCGACAACCTCCGTCTCTATAGCCAGCTTCAGGCAGCCCCTGCAGATAGACACAGCGTCAGCGCGCGGCGAACGTGCCTATACACAAGATACGGACCGTTTGTTACATCGAATAGCGACGACATCGCTCAGTTTAGCCTTGCGTTCCAGCACGGTGCGTAGCGCCTGACAGTGACAAGTCCTCATCAGCGTCACGCACATCCATCGACAGAGCGCGACGCGCACGCACCTTCAAGGGAGGCAAGACGACATGCACGTCCGGCTCAGGGCACAACGGCTCCTTCATGCGCGCCACATCCGCAGGCCGCTGAACCGCCACGCGCACGTCGTGCACAATATTCATCCGACTTCCACTCGTACTAGATATCGCGATTTCAAAGCTCCAAGTCGCATGGTCGTTCTTCTTGGTGAGCTTGAGCACCACCTCCGGACTGCTGAGCGCAGACTTGAGCGCAGCGAGCAGCGGCTCAGACGAGATTTCGAATGTGATCTCGTTGTTGTTGTTCGACTGGATCCGGTAGTCCGTAAAGATGTGCTCCTATGTAAAGTTGAGCTTGGTATATGGAACGAGTGGACTGTGGGAGCGTACGATTCTGATAGACCTGTCGCCCCGTTAGCATACGCAGACAAGCAAGGCGACCTCGTGGACGCACTCACGACCAGAGCTGGACGCCACTGTCGCCCGGGAGACATATAATGCGCATCGTCGTCTCGTTCAACTTGATCATACACCGTTTCGACATCTTTTCCAGCGACGACACCACTCCTGGCAGAACGTAAGACCGCCTCGTATAGCTGCTTTCAAACGGACGCACGATGGAATGTCTGAACATTTTCGACCGTCGCGCGAAAGCGCATCAGCTGTTGGAAGTGGTATGTAAGAGGAAGAGCAGCGAAAGCTTCCGGGTCGGAGATTTCACGTCTCTTTGTCCCGCACAATACCCTCGACTACAGTATATACAGCAGAGTACAGCATCCTTTAACCATATTTTGATGCGCCAAAAGCTATTACATTTCGGGAATCGGCATCAGCTCCGCATTGAACGCGTCATCGCGTTCCGTCTCGCTATACGGAGGGTATCGCCCGCCCATGAACGGTTCGGCACTGTACAAAGTCATAAGTGCCAAAGATCCATAACGCGTCAATAAATCTCTTACGCAGGCGGTACGTTGATGAAGCCCCGGAGGTGCGTGAAGGTATCGAAGCTGCGTTTGCCCTGGTATGCACCATCTTCGAGGCATCAGCTTCTGATATCGGATCCGGAGCTTGGCGGTTTGTAACTCACAGCCGGAGTCGCCTTGACCGCCGAATGGGATCTCGTGCACTAAAAATTCTGTCTGTACGCGATCGGGCGGCAACTTCAAGTTGGTGAAGACGGACCGACGAGCTGTGTGAATGTGTCGTTCAGTACAAAGCTTCCACTCTGCGTCCGCGTGAGGACTGTAGCATCGTTAGCAACTCCGTGGCACTCAGGTCGAGCTTACATTGAGTCTTGGTATCTTCGCTGTCTGTGAAGACATAGAGTGCCAAAGGGATCGGCCTGTGCCATGAACGTTAAGCGGGAGACCATCCAGTCGAGCGGAGCGCACCTTTCCCGAATGATCTTGATAGCATCCTCGAGACCATTCTCTACCGGAACGATGGGAAGAAGAGGGCAGAACAACTCCCTGCCCTACTATCAGCCATGCCACCCTTTATTTTATGTTGACGAAAGAAAGACTTACTCGTCCATGAGGGCGTCGTCCAACGCCACATCAGCGAGCACCGTCGGTTCCACGCGCCGTTCGTTCTTAGAATGCTTGCCGCCCACGACTACACGACCATGCGTGCGATCGAGAAGATCAAGAACGCGCTCAAAATGGGAAGTGGTGGGGAGGAATCCGAGATTTGTGTCCTCAGAGAGGGCCCCGTCTTGACCTGGCCACATCTCAAGATACGCCTCCTTGAGCGCCGTGACGAAGTCCTCTTGGTACTCGCGGCGAATGAGGACATAGTCCGGTGCAACGCAAGTCTTTGTAGACGTAGAGTCAGCTGACCAACTTGAACTATTCTCAAATACGGAGGACTCGCCTGCCCGCAGTTCAGCTGCTTCCCCCACAAGATACGTTTCGCAGCAATCTTGAGATCTGTATTCCCCGCATCGACGAATACCGGACTTTTGCCTCCAAGCTCGAGCGTGGTGGGAGTAAGGTGCTTCGCAGCTGCAGCAGCCACGAGCCGTCCAACCCGCCCACTCCCAGTGAACAGGATGTGAGCCCACTTGAGGTCAAGGACTCTCGTTGCATGCTCGACACCGCCGTTTATCACCGCGAATGCCTCGGGGTCGAGGTACCGCGGAATGAGGGATGCGAAGAGTTGAGAGACGGCCGGGGAGTGTTCTGGGAGCTTGATTGCGACGGTGCACCCTGCTGCGACGGCGCCGATGAATGGGAGGAAGGTCAAAGGGACGGGATAGTTCCATGGGCTGTTGGTTCAGGCTCGTTTCAGCGCGTACTCTCAGGCTTCGCATTGGAAGAAGGACGTAACCTTATTATGAGTACTGCGCCTTTGGGAACAGGGTAGACTGTAGTGTCCCAGCCCGCGCGCCAGGCTTCTAGTATGGTCGGTTTCTCCGGTGCAGCCCATGCTTCAAGCGAGTCCGCCGCACGGATGGAAGAGGCGATGACAGGCGCGGTGTCGCCCATCGCCACTTCTACAGGATTGCGACCTAGGTCGGCCGATAGTGCGTTGCGTATTTCTTGGATGTTCTGCTGGAAGAGACGCGCGAGCTGGAGGAGCTGCTTGCGCCGGAAGGCCAGCGGGAGCGTTCTGCCGCTGTCAAACGTTGCGACGAGCGTGTCATGCACCTGTGCAATATTTCTTTAGTCGAAGTACTTCTGGGTCGCCCTACACTTACGCGCGGAATTTCGTCAAAGGGCGTATACCACGCTGGTGTCTCGGGCATGTTGAGGGTCGAAGGCAGAGAGGCGTGATGACGCCACGTTGGATCGGCTCCGGGGAGCATCGTTTCCCAATAGCCTCACCATTTCCCCGCAAAGCTGTGCGGGTGCAGACAGAAGCACACGGAAGCAAATAATTGGGCGCGGAGGCTGTGCTTCGGTACCGAAAGCGGCGGGAGCCCGAGGCGCGGCGGGGCGGGCGCGGCAGCCTCCGTATCTTGTCTCCCGCCACATCCCACCGCCGCCATGGACAACTCGAAGTTTCCCGACGAGCTCATCAAGGAGATGCTTTCGCCGCCGCTGCTCGTGCCCGACGCCCTGTTCGCCGACACCGGCCCCGTCTCGCCGTTCGCTAAAGCTACCTCGTCCGCCTCGGACGTTCTACTCGTCTGCAAGCGGTGGATGCGCGTCGGCACGCCCGCGCTGTACGAAACCGTCATAATCCGCTCGACCGCGCAGGCTCAGGCGCTGGAGATGGCGCTCACGCGTAACCCGGAGTTCGGGCGTTTCGTGAAAAAGTTGCGGCTCGAGGGCGTGTACGGCGAGTATATCACGTCCAAGATTATAGCGACCATGACACGCGTGACGGATTTCTGCTTCACTGTATCCATCTACTCTGCCGACAAGCTTGCGGGGTTAACCAAAGCTCTCGACATGTTCGAACCAAAGCGCATCATCCTCACGCTCAACAACCAGAAGCGGCGCAACGCACAGAATCGCGCTCTTATCAAGAAGCTTACCGCACACGTCAAGGGCTCTCAGAAATTGGTACGCGCTTCCATGTCCAGGCGTTGTTTTGTCCATACTCACTCACGTAACAGGAATACTTCTCATTCCCGCGCTTGGGCAACCATGGCATATACAACGAATTTACCGATGAGCGTGATCTTGCTTCTGCACTTGTCAACTGCTCGTCTCTGCACACGGTTGAGGCGCAACCGAGGTTATACTCGAACGACCGATCCGTAACGCGCAACGCCGTCGTCGCATTGCTACAGAAGAAATCGGACAGGAAAGTCATTCTGAATACGTGGATTCCCAACAGTAGGTTCGACAATGGGAGGTTGGCATACGAGGCCTTGTTCATAAAGGATTTGCCCGCTGGTCTGGCCCCTCGCGTCGTACTTCGCGACTCGAAGGGATCTTCTGTTGCAGCTGCCTCAGTGCCGGATAACTCCTCGACTGCCGCCGTCTCAAACCCGTTCTTCATCCCGATGTCCAACGCTTCGCCAGAGGTCCGCACGAAAGTCTGGTCGGACATCTTTTCGTATGCGGGGGAGAGCCAGGCCTCCGCTCCTACTCTGCCCATGTTGCACTGGTTACATCCTCGTGGTATGATATGGTTTGACCACAACCGGTTCGATAGGCAGACAGCCCGAAATCTGTTGCTGGTATCGCATGAATTCTACGTACGTTGTGCACTGCAACACGCGCTGTTCGACATGCTGATGCGTGCGATAGCAAGCCTTGATACCCGTGCTATTCCGGCATTTGAGGATCACCAACGCATCGACATTCGAAACTTGCAAGGGTCTCCTGGATTCTTTCAACACTGCGTCGCTCGGCCAGTTCGTAGAAACACTCGATATAAGTTATGCCGACAACAGCTTCAATTCTCGCTCGGACGTCGACACCCCTTCGTACCTACCTCAGCGCACCCCTCTTGACCTCGCGAACTTCCTATCACAGCTCACGAACGTCCGAGTCGCGCATTTCAACAGCATGCGACCTGGCGTATATTCTGACTTGTCGTCTTTCGGCTCCTCGCTGCGCACACTCAGTATTCGAGGATTCGCGTACGGATGCTGCTACGCGGCGAGCTGGACCGCGCCTATCAGTCTGGATGTCTTCGCCGAGTGCAATGCTTTGCAGGAGCTGGAGTTTGATCAAGAGCACGTCAAGTTCGCTGTCGGATCCGACGCGGACGTCTTCCCGAGTCTAGAAGTACTGAAGGTGCATCGCGTGCACGGCTCGTTCTTTACATCCCTTGCGAAGGCGAGGTATGTCATTCATTGCCTCTGATCCCTCCCTTGGTCCTGACGGAGGAGAGCAGTCTCCCGAACCTGAAGCGCTTCGAGATTCGCGTGGGCTTCAAAAAAGCAGAGACGTTCATCAAACAGCACGGGAAGACACTCACGACGCTCGCCACCACTATCGGTTTCGACCAATCTACACTCAACTCAATGCCGTCCCTGCAGACGCTGGACCTTTACGATGTACGTTCAGACTGCATTTACCGACATGGTTCGAGTTGAAGTTGATACCAATCAACCAACCCGCAGGAGGTCCAGCCTACGGCGTTCAGCAACCTGAAGCACGCAAAGTTGGAAAGGTTATCTCTTCACTGGGACACGTACGTCGCTCATCCCCTACTATCCCGTCGTTTTGAGAGCTGACAGGAGTCTGCTACGTGTAGAAGACGCGGGAAATGGCTGGACCGGTACAAGATAACAGCCTCGATCCTCTCCACGAAGCATTTGCCCGCGCTCAAAGAGGTCTTGGTCGGTCAGAAACGCGAGATTTGGCCGAGTACAGAGTAGCGCGTTCTTTTCGTATCCTCTTTCTTGTGCTGAACGACTACTGGCAGACGCGATATCAAGAAGAGTCCGTGGCCC